>CAEGAD010084741.1:0-169666 GCA_903067055.1 Poeciliopsis paucimaculata | reverse complement strand
TTCTCTAGCCTCTCACCGCACCGTCACAACCACACAGCACAATAGAACCCGATCGAACCGTTATACCTAGGATTTCTATCGGCTAATGTGTCTCTCTGGTTTTGAAAATGGGCCGACAGCTCGAAGATGGTGTAATGCGCTGGGACTTACACTAAGGAAATGAGGAAGGGTCAGTGGAAGCACCGGAGTTGAACCTTTTTTCATTCAGTGTCAAAAACAGAAAGAAAAAAAGGCCGGAAGAAACGATAAAGCCGATAATTGAAATGAAGTCGATAGTTTTAATTTATCGTTCGATTAATTGATTTATCGTTTATCGCGACAGGCCTAGTTGCTGCATCTGCCGTTTTTATTAAAACATGTTTGTTCTTCATTTAGTGAACTTACTTGTGGTGGGTAAAATATCCATTAATTAGTAAGATTGAGAATACTTTATAAAAACATTACTCAAGTAAAAGTAAAATAAAAATGTTGCATAGCCACTTGCAGAGCAAAAAGTTACTCGAGTAAATGTTACTGCGTAGGTCAGACTCAAAGATTTTCTGTAAAAAATACTTCTCCAAGAACCCATGAAGAAGAAACTTTTTAACTGTTTCACACTGAAAACTGATTGTTTCTCCAGGAGAGAACTGGAGACAGATTCAATTTTAAAAAGTTCTGTCAGAAACAGTGACACCTGCTGGTCTAAAACAGAATTACACGAGGTAAGTAAAGTTTGGTGTAAAATTTATTCTGTTACAGCAATTGCTCAACATTTTGTAAAGGAAAGTTGTTTCCCCTTTTGCAGTCAGTTTGAATGGGTAAAAATAAAAAGTATAAAAATACAAAAGTATAAGGAGATAATTTAAGAAGTTCAGTTCGGGAACCTTAGTAAAATCAGTGCTCACATTTCTCCAGCTTTTAGATCTGTAGTTCTTTAGCTGATCTGAGGATGATCAGTTCTTTCAGATCTAATTGTGAAGTTCATCTGTTCACCTCAGGATCAGTTACAAACTGCTGGTGAGCTGCTGAAGAAACAGGTTGAGGGTGATGCAGATTTGGACCTAATACGTTACATCTGAGCAGAATCAGAGGCAGGAACATGCTTGGTCTCAGCTGTAGGGCTGGTTCTGACTCTGGATCAGACTCAGTCTGCTCCTCAGGTCCTGGCAGACGGCTGACAGGCTGCTGTTGTCCTCCAGCAGCTTGCTGTGTTCCTGTATGAGTCGTGAAGAGGTCTGCTGCTCCTTCTGCTCCTGGTCCAGCTCGACTATGAGCTCCTCTCTGAACAGAAACCAGCAGAACTGGGTTGGTAGGAAAAACCACTAGTGCAGCAGATAACTGACTGTTTCAGCAAATCTCTCTCATGCAGTTACAAGCAAAGGTCTCGCTTTTTTGAAAAGAAAACTGTTAGCCACTAAAAAATTCAAGATGGCCACTGTGATTTTTTTAAGATAGCCACTAAAGTTCTCATAGAAACACAATCTTGCATTAAAATCAGCAACTAGATGAATGTATTTGGTGTTAAATCATAGATAAATCACATATTTCGAAAGGTAATCATATATTTTGAAAGATAAAAATCTTTTAGATTTTCTTGATCTTGTGTTCCCTTTTTCCATTTTCAAAATAGTCACAATGCTTGTAATGGAGAATACATGTTTGCACTGAAGTTGGCAGTAGTTTTCCACAGCTAACCAAAAAGTTAGCATCACTAACCACTTTGCTAAACAACAAGCTTAGCTCTGGTAATGCTAAACCGCTAACCACATAAAAAATTATCAGAAGCTAAAGTTAAACATATAAAAAAAATACCATAAGCTAATTCTAAACCAATAAGCACATAAAAATATTAGCCAAACCTAAAACGCTAAATCCTTTAAAAAAATAGCAGAAGCTAATTATAAACTACTAAGCACAGAAAACTATTAGCTAAACTGTTACATCCATAAAAAATTAGCATATGTTAATGTTAAGCATATTAGAAAACTGGCAGAAGCTAATCCTAAACCAATAAGGACATAAAGCTATTAGCCGACGCTAACGCTAAGCCGTAAACATATGAAAAAAATTTACGGAAGTTAAAACTAAACCCATAAACACATTGAAAAATTAGCAGAAGCTATCGCTAACCATTAAGATGACTGTCTCAGTTTATGTCACATATCTTCATCTGGTGTGAAACTTGCAAACGACAAAGTCCTCAGTTTCTGATTTTGCGACATATTATTATTTTAAATTGTACGAGCGGGATAACATGACATAAAGTTCATCCAAAACATGAAATTTGGGAATATTTTAAGGAAATTATTGGTTTAAAACAGCGCTTCTCAATTCCAGTCCTCAGGCCCCCCTGCTCTGCATGTTTTAGATGTACCTCTATTCCTGAACAGCTGATTCAAATGATTGCATGACCATCAAGTGTTACAGAAGCCTGTTAATCACTCACAGATTCAATCCAGGTGTGTGACATAAGGGAAACATCTAAAACATGTAGGACAGGGGGGCCTGAGGACTGGAAATGAGAAACACTGGTTTAAAAGATTCAAAGACGGCGGCCATCTTGAAAAATGAGTTTACTGCGACAGTGATAGTTCAGATGGACTTAATGACATTTTTCTAAACTCTAACATCGCAGGAAGATATAAAAAGCTCCATTAGGTGGAGGAAAACGTACTTCCTGTTCAGAAGGTGTGCGATCTCGGATTGGACTCTCAGATACTCCTGAGCCATTCGTATGTGCTGCTCAAACACGGTCATGGACTCCCGGGAGTTTGGACAAGGAGCCAAAGGCTGAAGACAGAAACGACAGAGAAAAAAACACAAGAAGAAGACAGTGAAGCCTGAGAATCCAAGAAGAGTTTTTGTTAGTTAATCAGACATTGATGCACCAATAGATGGGACATTTGGTTACATTTGAAACAAAGTGTACAGCAGTGAGTTCACATGGAAGGTAATCTACAGTTCACGACCTGTAGCAAAAACCCAGTGATGTGAACGTACCTGTAACTGATGGTCCAATTTCAGGTAGACGGAGGGAACCGGGCTTTCTGATCCCTCGGTACCTGAACACAAAGTAACACATCAATGTAACAGCTAATATTAGTAATGGCAATGTAGCGGTAACTGTGAAGTAATAACCACAAAATGACATTAAATTAATGTAACAGTCGCTGTAAATTAATAGTAACATTAAATGAATCATTAAAGTTAATGTAAAAGTAGAAGTGAAGATATTTAGCAGTAACTGTATCAATAAAAGTAACATAACGTAAATGTAAAATAAGAGTAAAGTAACAGTAACAAAAAAGTAACAGAGTAGCAGTAATGTTACCTAGTCATAATGTAACACTTACAGAAAAACAAATACTATCTGTTACAGTAAAAAATAACAGTAAATTAAAACAACTGTAAATAAAACTACAGCTAAATAAAAGCATCAGTAACAAGAATAACAGTAAAGTTATTAACAATAAACAGTAACGTCATTATAGTAACAATAAGCCAACATAATACAAATTCAGTAAAAAAAAAAAAAGCATAAAGTCAAAGTAACTTTACAGTAGCTGTAAAGCAGCAATAAATTAACATTAACAGTTAAAGTTAGATTTAAAAAGTAGCATTAATAGCAATAAAACAGATAAATAACAGTAAAACTAACAGTAAAGTTAACTTACATGACAATAAACGACTGTTATAGTTGCAATAAAGTTATAGTGAGTTTGTGTTACAAAAACACAAACTTAGTTCATTAGTCTTTGCTTCTTTAAACCTCCATTTGTCCCGATGCACCTGCAGGAGGAGCTCTAAGTGGACCTCACCTGTCGGGCTAATGGTCATCCTCAGCTCTGATTGGCTGCAGGTGTTGACAGAGCTGCCGAAGTGGGCGGGGCTTTGATTCTCCAAGCTGGAGGTTCTGGAGACAGTGGCCCACCGTGACACAGTCTGGAGGAAAGAATCAGAACATCAGTTACTAATATTCACAAATCACTGGCTGTACTCTGCTAATGTCGAAAAAACACAGCTTCGCAATTATGGCGTTTACATTAAATAAGAAATTAAACTAAAATCACGTGAATAAGCTTTTTCGCACAATAAAAATATGTATGTAAACAGCTACATGAGATTAAATTCAGATTATATTCATCATCCTTCAGTCGTCAGAGGAGACGTTAGTATCTTATTCAGGCATTGGAGAAGGGGTGTCCAAACTTTCAGCCAAAGTCGTTGACTCAAAAGTAGGCTGATTATTTATTATCTGAAACCTTAAAGGGATTTTTACGATGGTGTGTTAGGAAAAAAACTCATAAATTTCTACCAAAAACTCATAAATTTAGTGATTAATCAAGATTTTTTCGGAAAATTTCCATTAATCTAAAAATTTGATTTTCTTTCCCAAGGAATTTTCTTACTGTCAAAATTTCTGAGGTTTTTGGCAAAAACGTACTACTTTATTTAGTTTTTTTCTTACAATGGCCTTAATACAGAGTAGCAGATTTTGCAACTTTGCTGAATTAAAATAAAGACATGAGTTTTTAGTTTATTTTCGGTAAAAATAATAGGATTAGTCTCAAAACGTTTGCTATATTTAGCCAAGTTTAAGAAAGAATAAAAGCTAATTTGATTGGCTTTTCAGTAAAAGTCTCTTGGTTTTACCTTTTGATAAAACTTGTTTATAAAATGCATAGAGCTGAGGAAGTGTCTGTTTCTTCATTTCCTGTTACCTTTGGAGTTCTGACCTGCAGCGGGATTCTGTTCTCAGAGCTCTGCAGCGTTTCCTCGCCACCAGACGCAGATCTGTGTTTGCTGTAAATGGTTCCATCGGCACACGAGCCTGAAGACGGGACACAAAACCCACAGAACCGCTGGTTATTACCAGGAAACAGAAACAGATTCTGCTGGGCCTCACAAACACAAAGAGACAATTTTCCTTCATACACTTCATCCGTACAAACTTTCAACTTCAAATTTCAGTTTTCTCAGAATAAAAACTCTCCATTGTTTGAGCCGTTCCTCCAGGTGGAGGTCCGATTGGGTTTCAGTCAGAACCAGAGACCCTGGCAGCTGGGTCTGTGGTCCGTTTCGATGAAACATCTGTTTTTAGTTTAATCAGAGCGAAAACAAGAACATTTCTGCACAAATATGGAAATATTTATAACAAAAAACAACTGAACATTCTTTGGACAAGCAGTCAGAGATTTAAAGGGGCAGCGACACATATTTACCAGATTCATGGAGCCATTTTACATCACAATTAAATAATTATTTTACCTTTCAGTTGTTATAAACATAATTTTAAAAAAATTTGACTTCAACACCTTGAAATTGGGCCTTTGTCTCTTTAAGAAGGTCATGCTCTTTCTACTCCTCATCACAATGCTCCTCCATGAAGCCATTTACAACCATTCTTACGACTGAGAAGTAGTTTGTATAAAAGGTTCTGCAGATGTGCCGTTCCACCAGGTGTTTAATTGCTGCTGCCGCTAGTCTACGGGAGCCGAACGGAAATAGCTCTTTGAGATGAAGCTTTTCAGCAACCAGAGGGATTCAAGGAGTTATAATAATTAAAGCAACACTAAAGGTATGTTTTATTTGTTTTTCCTTGAAAAAAATGAAACTTTTAGTTTCATAGAAATTTTCTACAGAAAAAAACTTGATTAATCACAAAATTTATGAGTTTTTGGCAGAAATTTCCTCCTTTTGTTCTAATACATAGTCATAAAAATCCCTTTAAAGTTTCGGATCTACTATAAATATCAGGCTACTTTTTTACTTGAAAGGTTTTAGTTGGGTTTTTTGGACTGCAACTTCTTTTGAGTCAAAATTTTATCCCACGTGACAAAAACTTTGGGCACCAAAGTGACTCCAAACGTGGGCCAATAAGCAGCGCCGTTTTTCCCACTCAGTAGCTCCACGCTAACGGTACCGTACCGCTGTGTTATGGACTTACAGCAGAACATTACACAGTGGAAACGGACCGAACCGCACCGGACCCGTTCGGTGGAATCGTTACCTGTGCTTGTTGCGGATGAGGAGCCACTTCTGTTGGATGATGAAGACTGGTGAGGAAGGTTGAGGGGTTCATCAGAACCTGGGAAGTACTGGAGCACACAAACATGGAACGAGTTTAAGGGCAAAAATTTACTTTTAAGAGTATTTTTACTTTTACTTGAGTAACTTTCTTATGAAGTACCGCTACTCTTACTTGAGTAAAATGTCTGAATACTCGATACTTTATATTTTAGCCAGTCTGATGACGATTTTTAAATACGAATTGGTTTATGTTTTGATTGGTCACTTAGTACTTGAGTAACTTTTTTAAATCAAATGCGTTTTACTTTTACTTAAAATATGTTGAAGTTTTGCTACTTGGATACTCTACCCACCTCTGCATGTTATTAGAGAATGTAACTGTAGTAACTGAATAGGTTTTATTTATATGATTTAAGGCGAGGGTGTTCAAACTGGGGCCTGCGGGCCATTTGCGGCCCTTGGACCACAACTCGGCAATAACTTCTGACAAACTATGACTTTTAATTCAAAATCTAGCTACAAAAATGTTAGTGGTTTAAAGATGTTAACTTTCTAAGCTTTCTGGTTTTCTTCTGTTGTCATGGTAACTAGGACCACGCCCACTCATTGACTTGCACTCTAAGGAGCATTTTTGTGCACCTAAATCTGCGTTTAATTTCTTTTTTTCCAGTTTTCTTCAATTGAGCCAAGGAAAGCATGCAAAAACACAAAAAAATCTGATTATTTCTTTGATTAAAATAGTTTATGCTAATTTTATTGTTAAAAAAGTTTTTAAAAAAAAAAAGAAAAAGGGTAAATTTTTGGTGACATTTTCTGACCTTAATTGTGACCAAATGTTTGCACATGTCTGATTTGCAGGAGAGCGTTACCTTCATCAAGCTGCTCATGGTGTCCCGGACCTCGCTCATAGACGGCCTTTGACTAGGCTCTTTGTCCCAGCAGCGGGTCATTAGCGTCTCAATGGGTTCAGGGAGATCCTTGATCAGAGGAGGACGAGTTCCTGCATCACAACAACCCAGCAGTTAGCTTCATACGTAGCAACATAAGCTACAGACATGGGACTCTCACCTGATTTTTTGAACTCATATATATGACCTATGTTTGATTTTTCACCACCACATAAAATCCAATTTGTGCCACTTCAATATGGGGAACTAATTCAGACACGTATCTGATTTTTCTCTAAGCGTCTGCAGTCTTTAGATTTTATGTCCTTGATGTGAAACGCGTCATAATTCTGCACCAGAAAAGGTCGGATGTGGAAAATTGGGATGTAAACACTGGCTGAAAATTTCCTTCATAAATTTATGAACGAAATTTGAGCCACTACATCACATCATAATCCCACCGAATGCACAACTAAACAAACTGAAACCTCTAAAAACGTCTCCAATATTAGAGTTGGGTAGTTAATAGTTACATTTACTTGAGTAACATTTTTGAAAATTTACTTTTAGGAGTATTTTTATTTTCACTTGAGTAATTTTATTATGAAGTATTTCTACTTTTACTTGAGTAAAAATTCTGGATTTTCTACCCACTGAATGAAAAACAAACACATTTTAACCAAAACTTCACCAGACACACACCTCCAGTTTTTGTTAAAGTTTCTTAAGTTTTTATTGAAATTTTGTTATTTTTGTTACTTGTATGAATTATTGTCATTTTCATCCTTAAAATACCAAAGTTTCCACTTGACGTTGTATTTTGTTCCACTTGATTATGTAATTTTTAAATATTGAATGATCACTAATTTGATTAGTTACTCAGTACTTGAGTAAACTTTTTACCAAATACTTTTTTACTCTTCCTTGAATAATAAAAATAAGTTGACGTCGAGCTACCTTTATAATTTTTGCGTACTCTGCCCATCGCTGCTCTTTTATTAGCTTCTTTGGATTTGTTATGACCTTATGTTAAAACTGTCAGCTCTCATTGCTGAATAAACATTTAAATTAAGCCAAAGGCAGCGGCGGCCATGACTACTTCTATAAACAGTGTGCTGCTGTGTGACGTCAACGTTCTTCTTCTGCGCATGTGGGTCGCTTTGAGGTCATAAACACAGAAGTCTTGTTGGGATCAGGTTTAGTTCGTAAAAAAGATCGGACTTCAGGAAAAACAAAAAATCTGAACTGAGCATGAAGACGTGCTGTGTGAAGTTGCCATAGTAACCCACCTCTGTGCACCGCCCACATGATGCAGAATGCCGATCCACCGATCTCCTCGAAGGGCTTCCTGCGGGTGATGACCTCCCAGAGGATGATGCTCCAGCTGAACACGTCGCACTTCTCGCTGTAGTTACTCCCTGAAGACAGGAGGAGAAGCTGGAGCTCAGGTAACGGCAGAGCTGTGCTGCCTTCACAAATACCGTCACAACTTTGATGATTTTCCGCAAATGTCGAAAAAAATTAACTTTCACAAGTGCAATGTTTCCATTTAATAAGAAATGCAATCAAAATCACACGTGAATATGCTTGTTCACAGGATAAGTCATTAAAATCATGCCGCGCCTTCGTCCTCCACCAACTTCCTACCGTCTTTTCCGCCAGTAGTAACATCTGGCTGCTGATCACTTATCTGATGCAAAATATTATGGGATAAATGCTTTTTACATAATTCTGACTTGATCTCAGAAGATTAAAGTCCAAATTCTGAGAAAAAAAGTTCAAAATCTGAGATTAAAGTCAGAATTGTGAAGAAAAAAGGAATTTTGAGAAAAAGTTGGAATTTCAAGAAAAAAATCTGAATTCTGAGAAAAAAGTCACAATTCTAAGAAAAAAGAAATTTTGAGAAAAATTCGGAATTCCGAAAAAAAAGTCGCAATTCTAAGAAAAAAGGAATTTTGAGAAAAATTCGGAATTCCGAGAAAAACAGTCGCAATTCTAAGAAAAAATTAATTCTGAAGAAATCTTGGAATTCTGAAAAAAACGTCAAAATCCTAAGAAAAATGTGAGATTCTTGAGGAAAAATTTGAAATTCAGAGATTAAAGTCAAAATTGAGAAGAAAAAAAAAAATCTGAATTCTGAGAAAAAGTTGCAAATATAAGAAAAAAGGAATTCAGAGAAAAAAGTTGCATTTCTAAGAATTATGAAGAAACATTGGAATTCTGAAAAAACGTCAGAATCTTGAGAAAAATGTCAGAATCCTCAGGAAAAAGTTGAAATTCTAAAGTCAGAAAACATTTTTTCAGTGGCGCTAACCTCGTCCGTAAAATATACTTATTTCAATATCTCAACTGAGTGCAAAAAAAATTCGCTTTCTTTGAAATTGGTGAGTTTCCATTAAGCAAATAGTTTTTCGTAATTCCACTTTGGGCAATTATCTGGTCAGTGGAGCCGCGGCTAACGGCAGAAATGCAGTCGAAGCGCCTCGGACCTTCGAACACCTCGGGAGCCATCCAGGCGGCGCTGCCCTTGTTGTTGGTCATGCAGGTCTGGATGTCGCACGCTGTCCCAAAGTCACAGATCTTCAGCACAGTTCCCCGAGCCACAAGCAACAGACTGAAACACAGACAGAAATCAGAAGAAAACCAGCAAAAACCACAGGATCCTGATGCATCATGGACCACCGGAGCTTTTACTTTGGCGGTTTGAGGTCTCTGTGGATCAGAGCTTTGGGCTTCATGTTGTGCAGGTAGGCCACGCCGTCGGCGCACTGCAGGCACCAGCTCATGGCGTGGGCGGCCGTGTAGTGAGGCAGCGGGTCGGCGCTGTGCAGGACTGGGACACAACAACAAAACTAAACCTTTTCCTCGATAAATAAAACCAACTTTAATACCAGACAATTTTAAATGTTATGATTTCATTTACTGAGTGAAAAATAGCTTTCAAATTCGGCCAACTGTGGAAAAGTGAGAGTCAATTTAGTTGATAATTTGATTTAAATGTGACAAAACTAGAATAAATCTAAAATCTAAGCATCTTTTTCTGTTTTGTTGTGTGTTTCTCTAAAGAAAATTAAAAAAGAAGGAGCCCTACTTTAACATGTTTTTAGTAAAAAGTAGACATCCAAGAAATTACTCAAGAAAGAGTAAGAAAGTATTTGGTAAAAAATCTACTGAAGTACTGAGTAATTGATCAAATTAACAATCATTTAATGTTTGAAAATTATATCAGCTGAACCAAAATATAAAGTTACTGGGGAATTGTTGGTATTTTAGGGAGAGTAATTGATATAATTAACAAAAAATAACAAAATCAGACAAAATATTTTTTTCCAAATCAGTTTCTTTTAATAAAAAACTTATGAAACTTTAACAAAAACTGCAGGTGTTTGTCTGTCTGGAGAATTTTTGTTTAAAACATGTTTTGTTTTTTTTCATTCCAGAAATTTTACTCAAGAGTAAAAATACTTCTTAAAAAATTACTCAAGTAAAAGTAAAAAGTACAGCGTAACAACAAAACAAGTTATTTTTTCACAAAAAGTTACAGAAGTGAATGTAACTGAGTAAATGTAACTAGTTACTCTGCGAATGAGACGATGAGATGAGACTCACGGTTGTATAAAGAGCCACATTCTGCGTACTCCATCACCAGACAAACCTGACGACACAAAAGAAAAGAAAGAGAGAAAAGATAAAGCACCGTGTAACAATTTAATTCTCTATTTGTTCAACATTTTGATGAAATGTGGAGAGAAATAATCATTAAATGCTCAAATCTGACCTTTATTTGAATCAAATGAATTGTTATCTAAAGGAATATGGCAAATCTAAATGATTTAAGCATTTAATTTACTCCAGGACTCTCCGCTCATTTTATATTTTATAAAACAGAACCAGCAGAACCTGGTGCCAAATGTTTCAGTAACCCGTCGGGTTCTCACCGGGTCGTCACAGGAGCCGTACAGCTTCACGATGTTGGGATGACTGACCCGGGAAAGCTGCCGGAGCTGCACACATTGCACACATTGCAAACAAAACCAGGTCCAAATGAAAATAAAAAACAATTCACATCAGCAGAAACAAAGACACAGAATAATCTGGGTTTTCTAAGCTTCTGTTCAGAACCCAAAGTTATTGATATTGGAAATCAATTCAGAGGAACACAGATTAATGAGAACATTCACCTAAAAAAGCAGATTAAATGAAGAAATATATGAAATATTAGGATTTCCAATTTATGCTTGATCCATTTCTAGTTGTGTGAAATTAAATTAATCATTATAAAACATAATGGAATTGTGGTGCATGTCTTTTACAATGCAAGAATGTTTTCATTTTAAGATTTTATTAGAATAATAAAGATAAAAAGTACATTGTTTTTCTGATTTTCAGCTCCAGAACAAATAGTTCCTTTAGATAATTGAAAACATTTGAACATTTGTTTCTTTTCAGCCTTTAATATCAACATTTTAACTTTGGTTTATTGTTATTTTCTTCCTGTTTTTTTATATGAATGTTGGTAAATAAAGGGTTGGGGTTTATTTAGCTTTCCCTAAAAATCATAAGCAGTCATTTATGGCTCAATAGGTTCTATTTTACCCCAAAAGGTGCATTTCCTACATTAAACTCCGTACATCATAAACTATATTTTAAATAATATTTTCACAGTTCTGCTGCGCTGCGCAGATTTTATTTAGTAAAAATAAACCAAAAAAGGGGGTTTTGGTTAGTAAAAGGATCCGAACTGGCTCCCCTTCAGACATCAGCGTTGGTTAACCTGGATCTCCCCCGGGTCAGGGTCGGTTCTGACCCATAAATCCCGGATCCGTACCTCCACCAGGAAGGCGTTCCTCTCTGCGTCGCTCTCGATGGTCTTGATGGCCACATCTTTTCCCCTCCAAACAGCCTTGAACACCACACCGAAGGTCCCTCTGCCCACAGCCTGCAGCCACACACACGGAACCTGATGATGGACCCGCCTATCCGAACCGTTCACCGTTAGGCAGGGACTTGACGAGCTCGGCCCTGAACCTCGCCTCGAACCTCTTCTCGACTGCAGAAGCAGAACTTACCGCTTCGAAGAGGATATCATCGTACTGGATGTCCTCAAACACCATGGTCCCCCCCTCCTCTGGGCCGAATCGGAACCGAGCCGCTGCTCCGTCGCAGATCCAAAAGCACCAAAACAAACTGTCTGCAGTTTGAGGAAGTGGAGCACTTTAGCAGCCTGGGTGATTAAAGTCCGGGTGTTCCTGAACGCCTCACGGAGGCGGAAGAGAACAGCACTCCAGGTCATCACGTTCATACATCACATCCATTCCACATACGCTTATCTTCGCGCGACGGCTCTGTGATCTGAGTAGATTTATGGAATTTACGTGATTTGATTTAGGTTCCTAAACGCAGCTTTACTTAAAGACAAAAACATCCACTAGGGGGCGACAACACACATCCAATTTCCGTTTACAATGTACAATATCTCCATTCCAAAAGGGATTTTGATAATAATAATAATAATAATAAAATGACATAGGCCATTATTTTTAGGAATGTGATTATCTGTATAAAGTCACAGTTCCTTATTACATAGATCGCTTATTAAGTTTCAAATCTTAAAATACCTACATTTGCTTTATGTTTACTGTTTCAGTTTTACAAAAAGAAAATATTTAACTTTTACAAAGAGAGAATGAATAAATTTTCCTGAATATATTCTCTATTTATGGTAAAAGATTAATACATTTTATAGCTTGTAACTTGATAATAAAAAATAACACTAAACAACAAGCACTGCTTTTGTGCTGTTAGTTTTTATTCTTATGCATAAAATTCACAAAACCTGCTGATGTGTGCTTTTTTTTATTACTTTGGAATAAAGTTTTGGAAATAATTACCCTTTCAGTTATATTCAGATTGATTGAAGTGTGCCAGTGTGTATCAAAAAACAAGGATGTGATTATTATAACCCATCAAAAGTCGGCCGTGTTTACTCTCTTCCAGCTCAGGAACATTTTTATCCAACACTCAGTTTATTATGAAAGAGAGTCATAGAAAAACAGTAATAAACATAAATCAGGGTAAGAATAGGCACATTTGTTCAACACTGATTATTTAAATATACAATTTTAAAATTCTTAAATTAATATATGTAAAACCATCATCTTGGAATATTTTGTTCATTATATTAACTGATTATAAAACATAATTAAACTTGTTTGATAATTAATCAGACATAAATACGCATTAAAAATCAGCTGATGGTTTTGTTATTGCACGTCCCTTTTAGAATCACGAAGTGTTTTAACAAACAATAAATTATTATAATAGCAAACAGACTCTGTGTTTTCACTGTCAGGTGGATTGGTGAGCGTTATTCTATAGTTTTCTTCTAAATATTTCAACTTATTCTTTGATGTGATGAAAAACTTAAACGTGCAGTATGTAACTTTTATGTATATATATATTTTTTTATTTTTTTGACACCGTCACTATGGTGTCACAGTTTGATTTGAGACAGATAATCTGTGGGGGGAAAAAAAAAAATCAAGCTCCTCTTTTTCTCCAGTGCAAACTAGAAACAACCAATCAGAGTCAGGAGGCGGGGCTTCCTGCTGTAAATCACCATCTGCAGCTGTTGTGAATGCAGTCATTAGTTACCATAGCAACTAATGACTGTTTTCTGTAATAGTAAGTACGAGGACGAATGACAGCGCTAAGCTCCTCCTCCTGGCTCTGATTGGTTGTTTTGGTTGGCAGCGGTGCATTTCTTCAGACTGCAGCAGCAGCTCAGGGAGGATCAGGAGAAGATTGATCTTTTCACAGGTTATCTGTTTTATATTACACATGGAGTTTTCACAAATATGTAAAAATATACATATATATTTTTATATAAAAGTTACATTCTGCAGCTTGAACTGGTTTCAGATGTGATGGGAATGTTTCAGCTCTTTCTGGGTTCGTTTGAAGGTGAAATGTGAAGAAATTTAGTTTCATTAAAATGGCCCAGAATGTTTCTTTTGTTTGTTTTTTTTAGAAACAAACCAACTTGAGTTTGTTTCTAATGTTCAACCAGTGAGCTGGTTGAACATTATGGTCCAGTCCCAGTAAGGTGCTGGTGGTTACCAACTGGTTTAGTCCAGTTCCAGTGAATCTGTCCTGGTTGTGAACTGGTTCTGCTTCAGCTCCAGTCCCAGCGAGTCAGTTAGTGGTTATTACAGTCATGACACTGGTTCCGCCTCAGTTCCAGTTAACCCAGTTACTAGCTGTCCTGGTACTGGCTGATGGACGACGTCGGTCTTTGTCTTTGCTTTTTGTCTTTGGTCACTTTTTTCTCGAAGACCTCTCCGGATCGCAGCGCGGACACCAGGTCATCGAACTCTCCCCCTTCCTCTTTCTCGACTGACGTGGCCTTCCTCATCCTCTGCTCCCGGTCCTTCTTCTTCTGCAGGGACAAACACAAAGAGCCAGACTCCGGTGAGGGAATGAAGCTGCTGAAGAACCTCAGGCATGATCTCCACTGACCTGAGCCTCCGCCAGGGCCCGTTTCTCCTCCTCCTCCTGCCGTCGGGCCATGTCCTTGTTGTCCTGCCGGGCTTCAGAGTACGCCAAGAGGAAAGTGTTGAAGATCCCAAAGAAGTCGTCCGGCTGCTGTTTGGACGAGTCCTCTCCAAGGTGCGTCAGTGCTTTTACAAACTTCAGCAGAAAAACACAAATTCAAGAGTTAGTTAACAACTTCCTGCTGTTTTCAATGTCAGTGTTACATTTATTTAAAAACAGCTTGAAACTGAACAGGGACAAATGAAAAACATAAAATCAAAATGAAATAAAACTAAAACATCACAATACGTTTTAAGAAATGATTTAAATCCACCCAGACTTTGAACAGACCTGATTTGAAAGAGAAACTGATTAAAAATATTAAGAGCAACAACAGAGGAAGCATAATCTCCTTTGCTCTTAACTGAGGGACATTTAGTACCAACATATTATTTTATCTCAACGTTCTGAAAACTAATTGTTTCAGAATTGTTTCTAGACCTGTCTTGTCTCCTGGTTCTGGTTCTGGGGATGCAGAGCAGAACCAGAACCAAACGAGGAGAAGCAGCTTTCAGCATCTATGCACCACAAATCTGGAACAAACTTCCAGAAAACTGTAAAACAGCTGAAACACTGACTTCCTTTAAATCTCGACTAAAAACCACCTGCTTAGAGTTGGATTTGAAACGTGATCAATTACGAATTTAAAGATGGAACTTGACTTAATGTCATGTTTTGATTGTTGCATGACTTTGTGTTTGTTATGATGTAAAGCACTTTGAAATGCCTTCCTGCTGAAATGTGCTATACAAATAAAATTTTATTGATAAGAAGTCACCAACCCATTTAAAACTTTATAAGCCGTGAAAAGAATCTTAAAATCCATCTGATACAAAACAGGAAGCCAGTGTAAATAATCCAATCATGACGTAATAAAGGCAAACAAAAACAAGATTAAACTCAAGAACTGAACTAACTTGTTTGTCTAATTTTAATCAACTAACAAAAATAATTTTTGAAAGAAAAATTCAGTCTGGATCACAAACTGTAAAAGGTGAAGGAAACTGTACCAATGCAATAACATGAGGAACCTGCAGGACAATATTTGACAATAACTCACCAGATCTTTAGCTTCTTGCAAAGAATCTTCTACATCTAAGAAGTTGAGGGAAGCCACAGTGATGAACTGACTGACCACAGACACAAACTTATCCACTGGACGCTGGGAAGACTGTTTCTGCTGGTACTGCAGCTCCTGCACACAAACATGCATGTAAATATAAATCCTGAAGAGTTCAGCAGGTATTTCATGCTTCTGTTGATCTTACTGCTTCAATGCTCTTCAGACCAGACTTCAGAGTGTTTATTTCCTTCTCCAACTCCGTCATGCTGCAGAGACATTCAGGAAGACGGTCATATTAGTGATCACAGTTAAAGCAGGAACATAAAAGTTTGTGTGTTTGGGTGTGTTTTCTATTTACTTGACTTTAGAAGCCTCTGGAACGTTCTGCAGCTCTTTGCTGAAAGACGCGGCTCTAGGAAACTTTTCCTCCAGCACAGTGATCATGTAGTGCAGCAGAGTGATGTTTCTGCAAACACAACGACAGTCAGTCCTTCACACCATCGAGCTGCAGATCTGCAGGGATCTGAAGGAGTCTGCAGCCAAACCTGTCAATGCTGGACTTGGTGTCAACCATCTTGTTGAGGCTAGAAACTTTGAACCCATAGGCGTTTCCTCGTTGTCCTTTGTTCATGTAGTTCCCGAGGGCCAGAACCACCTGCAGCAGCTGACGGAGCGCCTGGCTGTGGATCACCTCCGTGGAGGCAAGCTTGAGAGCTGGAAGAGGAAAGAGGATGAGGAAGAGAACAGAGAGGAAGGTGCACTGACCTTTGAACTCCTACCTTCAATCTTAGGCTTGACTTCGGCTATTCGGTCATTGAACTTCTTCTTGAAGTGAAGAGCCTGGAGTCTCTGCTGGTAGTGGTTGATTCTGGTTGAGCAGAAGAAAATATTTAGCTGGCCTAACTGGGAGACATCCAACTAGTTCCCACAAAATAAGTCATATTTTCTTTTACAATACTGATAACTTTGAGCAAGTTTAGCAAAAAAGATCTGATGGTAAGAATAAAACTTGATAGAGGGCTGAAGTAAAGTAATTCTTGTTCATTTTTATTAGAATAAAAATGAACAAGAATTTTTATTCACAAGTTCAGACTGTCTTCACAAGTCTGAACTTGTGAAGACAGATTCACAAGTTCAGACTAGTTCACTTTTGAATCTGTCTTGTGTTCTTTCTTTGTATTTGCAGGTTTAAGGTACATGCAGTGACAAGGAAGCTGGAGTACCCAAAAATAAAATGTTAACCCTACAAAGCTTAAAGAAGACCTATTGTTCAAAATTCACATTTTGCACATTTTTGTTCTTCCATTTGGGTCTCCACTTGTTCAGAAAAGAGCCCAAGAGCTTAAAAAAACACCCAGATGTGTTTTGGTGTCTGGAAATTCAAAATTGTTACATCACATTACATTGACAGTGCACTGTTCCCTAGCAACCTCAACCCAGCCCGTTACCTAGCAACCCAAGCTGAGCTCCGGCACATTGGCTCAGCTGGTTTACCGCTATACGCTCTGTACAATGGCTGCTGGAAAATGCAAGTGTTTTGTTGTTGACTTACCATCCAGAAACCACTTTCTACATTTTTGTTTGGTTGTGCATGAGGCTCTACTTCTGCTTTTCAAAGATGTATTTTCATGTGTTGAATGTAAACGTTGCGTTGGGTGGGGCGGCTTATTTGGATTTAAAGTGACAAGATGCCCTAAAGCAGCTCATTCTGAAAGCAGCTTAAAACAAGCAGAACTGATCAGACTAAAATCTCATTATCTAAGGATGAGTTTGTGTAAAACATGTAATGACCATGTATTATATTTCCTACAGGTTATCCTAAGCTGTTTAAGGAAGCATAACATGTCACCTTTAACCTTCTTGAAGTTCTCAGTTCCCTTTCTTCCACCATTATTGGGGCTTCTAGTCAGATCCAACCTTCTTGTGCCACTATCATGGAGTTCATAGTTCCATGATAGTGAAACTGACTCTTTTCCTGCCTCAGAGTCAGTTAGCAAACTCGCACCCCGACCGGGTGTTGGTGCTGTTACACACCTGCTCATGTCATACAGGAAGCGGTCGGCTCGGGCCATGCGCTCCAGCTCGTGTTTGTGTTCCTCTAAAAGATCAACGTCACTCTTCTCAGGGACAAACTTCAACAGCTGAGACACACACAGCAAGAAAATCTCTGTTTAATTCATCGTCTGAGTCACTCAAAGTCTGGAAGACTCGAGCTTCTGTCTCTGTTGGTTTCGTACCTGATCCAACATGTCTTTGGGCAACTCCTCCTGATTATCCATGCTCATGATGGCCTGGCAGATCTCCTCGTTGGTCATCTTCAATCTGTCACACACAAACTCAAACGTTTACGCAAACTGCCAATCAGGATCCAAAACTGAGCAATACTTAGAGAACTGACCCAGCCCCACAAGCTGCAGCTTGTCAGACTGAAAAACCATCAGGGGAACTGACCAAGATCCAAAACAAGGTTATGAGATGGGTCCACAAACCTGAAACTGATCTAACAGGACCTGAACTACACCAGAACCAAAAGAAAGTCCTCAGACTGAACCCCCAAACTTAAACCTTGACCCAGTTCCAGAAACAGCATCTCAGACTGACCAACATATTCTCAAAAGGCAGACAAATAGATTCTTACTCTGACCCAGAAACAGGAACTTAGACTGACCCAAAGTTGCCCACACCCACATCCAGAAACCCATACTGACTTTGACAACAGGATGTTGCAATTCTGCGCTCGACGGCCGTCGATCACCGACAACTCCTTGACTTTTTTAACAGACTCAGCTTCACCAGTTACTTTCTGTAAAAACAGACAAATAGTTCCAACAAAGACCAACAGCTCTGTTTACAAAGAGACAAAGTCAGTGCATGTAAACTGAGTTTACAGTGAGTATGTTGTGTTACCGCTGGTCTCTGGTAAGCTGAGAAAGTCTTCTGAAACTCCTGCAGATCCAGAACTTTGAACACATCTTTATCGTCAATTTCTTTCCAGATGGTTCCTGTTATCTTCGCCTGAAACAAACAAACAATTACCTTAATAAATGTCATCACCATCAGTGTAGTTTAATTTAAAAACAATCTGAGCTCTTTAACATCAGTGAAATCAGTGCCCAGTTAGTGGCTCTTGCCCCCCAACTCAATGTTTACACGCGCACTTGAAAATGGCTGCTCAACATCTTTGAATAGCAAACGTTGAGCCTCCTTCACAACCAACAAGGATGCAGGAAGTGGTTTCTGGATAGTAAGACAACAGCAAAAAAAAACCAGCTGACCAAATGTGCTGCAGCTTTGGTTGCTAGGTAACAGCAAAGTTTTTGTCAATAACAACTCAACATTCTACAGGTTTCCGATTAAAAAACGCATTAATTTATTACCACATTAATGTCTGGGTGATTTTTTTTAAGTGCTTGGGCTGTTTCTAGAAGCAGTTGAAACCCAAATGGAAATATAAAAACGTGCAACATATGAACAGTTCCAGTCGTTTCTGGATGTACATGGATTACATGTCACTTTATGACCTGGGAATGCTTTGGGATCACCAAGAAGGAACTGGAGGAATTTGCTGGGATTCCCTCTTGGATATATTAACCCTCCATCCCAATCTTGGAGCAATGCAAAACAATAAGTGGATGGAAGATTTATCCATGCATAGTTGCAGCTTGAAGAGGATGCTGAACCTTATTTCGTCTGAAAAGTCAAATCTGCAGCTGCTTCGCACAATGAACTAACTCAGAAAAAATAAATCCAGAAGGAAGTTAAATTTACCTCCGGTAATTTGCTCCAGTTGAAGGATTTCAGTGGGCTGGACGGTTGAGGGATGTTCTTCTTGTTCTCTGTCACCCCTAAAGTAAGTCCTGGGGCAGGAGGAGGTGGAGGAGGAGGAGGTGGAGGTGCTCCTGGAGGAGGTGGTGGTGGAGGAGGAGCAGAACCAGGAGAAGTGGGGGTTGAAACAGGTGAAACTAGCCCACCAGGGGTGATTGGAGGTCCTCCTGGGATGCTTGAGCTCTAGAACAAGAGAAGAGCTTCTTCAGAGCCACAATATGAAGAAACAGAACAGAACTGAGTCTTTAATCATGTGAGTTTAAATGGTTGAGCTTACAGAGCTGAGCTGTTGCAGTCGAGCGTTCAGCTCCTCCACTTGTAGCTTGGTTCGTTTGTGCTCGTCGCTCTCTCGCTCCAGCTTGGTTTTCACCTTGTTCAGCATCTCAAACAACTCCTCTTTTTCTTTATTCTTGCTTTCACACTCCCTCTCTTTCTTCTCAAGGCGTTGCTGCAGCTTTTGATGCTCTGAGAAGGCAACACATCGTTTATTTTTCTGACATCCGCAGAGACTCGTAGGTTAAATGTGGAGAAATGTTTGTTTTACCTTTTCGCATTTCATCTGCTTCTTCTTTCCATCGTTTCATCTCGTTTTCTTTCACTAACCTGTTAAAGCGCAAAAACACAACTTCAGGTTATTAATTCACCTGTGATGTAATTCTGGTATTTAGCATAAAATCATCAGTACTGAACTCTGAGGACAACGCACAACACCACATTAAGGCCAATGTAAATGAAAAAAAAAAGAGTAAATTCCACCAAAAATAAAAACATTTTATTTGTATATTAGAAATTTCCTTGAAAAAATAAGATCCAAAAGTCAAATATTTGCAAGAAAAAACAAAGAAATTTTGAGATTAATCTCAAAGATTTTCCTAGAAGAAACTTCTGAGATTTCTGAGTTTCAACATTTTTAAAATATTTTTCAAACAAATTCCTAGAAACAACAATTTCCCGATCATTAACATGCGCTAGCAGAATGTATGCAAGACATTCATATACACTGTGCTGTCAGCATTTATGCATAAATCCATATAGCTTATAATATTTTCTTTATATATTTGACCTGAAATTTCAAACCTAAAGTTCTTCTGAAGTTCTTAGTTTTCCAACATTCTCGGTTGTGTTTTCAACTTTTTTCTGCTTGAATGTCTGAACTCACATGCTCAAAACATTCTTCACGTTGAAATCCCCCAGCGGTGCCACATCTGGATCTTCGCCTTTATCCGTCTGCAGAACCAGCTGCTGAATGATCCGGTCCAACAGCACCCAGAACTGAAGCGACATCCTGCTGTTATTATCTGCATGCAGAACCGAGAAAAACATTGAAATTAATGTTGCTCTTAGCTGAGGAGATGGAACAATGTAACAGTGTAAGAGTTTTACATGGCATTATGAGGCAGTGCTGCAGAGCAGACAGTAAATGAGGATAAGCTTCAGTGTGGCTCAGTTTACTCTTGATCACATCAAACATCTGGCTCGCACTCTTAGTGTCGATGTGGGTCTGAGGAGCAGCAGAGAACATCAGGTTATCAACACAGTTTCCAATGTGAACCGTCTAAATGTGGGAGTTACTTACTGTTTTAAAGCGTTTAGCAATCTCAGCTTCATCTTCACTCCTGCACTCCTCAAAAAAGTCTATGTGCCTGAAACGAAGCAGATTAAGTCCAAAGAGCAAACACTGACTCAGTCTGCAGGGCGAACACCTGACCTACCTGTCCAGGGTGCTGTTCTCACGGGACCGAAGCTTATCGAGGATTGGTTGGATGCCCAACATCAGGAACTCGTATCGCAGATGGATCCGGAAGTTCAGATTGTTCTGTGATCAGATTTAACAGAAGACATGAAGGAGACGAACCGATGAAAGAAGAGAGAAAGAAAAACTTTGCTTACTTCTCCTGCTCCCTGACTGAGAACAGCATTGATGAAGGACATGATGGTCGTATTCTGGCTGACATCGTCACTGTGGCGACCTGTGGACCGGTCCAAGTCGATCATCAGGTTCTGCACACAGGAAACATGTTAAAGGTGACCCAATGTGCTTCCTTGAACAAGTTAGAATAGATTTATGGGTGATACAAAACATTCTCATTATATTCTTTTTGCACAAAATCATTCTTAGATAAGTTTGGTCGGTTATGCCTCCCATCAGAATCAGCCGTTGTCACTTTAAATCCACATGGCCACGCCCCCTAACTCAACTTTAAGGCTCACACATAAAAATGGCTGCAAACAGATGCACAATTATACAACCATACATCTTTGAAAAGCAGAAGTGGAGCCCACTGCGCAACCAACAAGAATACAATAAGTGGGTTGTGGATTGTAAGTCAACAATAAAACACAAGTGGGATTAACCATCTCACTCACTCTCTGGTTACCTAGCAACTCACTCAGTCTTTGGTTACCTAGCAACAACCTGTACAGTAACTTCCACAGGTATGTGCCTCATAACTGCTTAAGAATAAAAAAAACAAGGGTATGGAAGGAAAACTATTGACTAAGAAAGGTTACACCACCAGATATTTTAAACAAAAAATTAATCACTATTTTTAAATATCAATTGATTTGAAGCACTTTTTTATTTTATACCTGCTTTGTGTTGGTCTTTCACATAAAATCCAATAAAATACACTGAAGTTTGTGTGTGTAAATACTTTTGGATGAACCTTTTTTTTTATTTGTTTGTTTGCAAGACTCATTTGGGTTAAGTGAGAGTTTTTATTCTGAATGTTCTGTGTATGTGCTTTTGGGTCTTAGTTGGTCTCTGAAATGGACTGAGTGTTTGCGTTTCAACATATCCAGGATACCCCGCCTCTCTTTCAGTGACCTCTAGAGATAGGCACCAACATTATCACAACTGCATGTTTTCCCTTTAAAAGTTAACCATTCACTTCCTGTAACCTTCATTTCGTAGTTTAAATTTGCTCTTAGTCAGTCCTCTGCAGATTAATTTGCACTCTTTGTCTTTGTTAGCTTTCAAATCTGTATATTTTTGCTCAATTTAATAATTAGTGAATAAATATGACTTTTATTAATAAGTTTAATTCTTGATTCCATTGGTCACCAGCTCCATTCGTAACTTGAAGTGTAATTTCTAATCCTGAGGAAACTTCCTCTTGCTTGTTATTATCTAATCAGGATCACTTCCTGTTGTTTATGGTATCTATCAGGTAATCTACAACAGGCATTTCTTGTACGTGTTGTAAGGGTTGTCTTCTAAACTCCAGTTGTTTTTATCTTAGAAACATTATCGACATGCTTTCACTAAAACAGGCAACATTTCCCTATAGGTTCATAGATAATAGTTAGAAGATATCTTACTTTAGATTAAGCTCATGCTGAAAAATATTTTTAAAAAATAATTAAAAAGATCACATTTATTCAGTGTAGAGAAAAAAAATCCAACATGAAGTATCAATTTTTATTTTTATTTTTGGTGTTTTATAAACTTTTGAGTAATTTATTTATGGTGTGACTCAGAAATCTAATCCTCTGTTCTAGCCGCTGTTCAAAAGTCAAGACAACATATTATTCAGATCTCCATAGCAACCTGGAAGGCATGCAAAGAAAAACACTTTGTAAAAAAGGAGAATTTTGCTGAACTCTCCTGGAATCTGGTGCTTTTTTCAAATGAGACAAAAAGATCGAGGCTTTCAGAAACAATCACTCCAGACGGGTCATGCAATTTTAAGAGTCTTTAATGAGATAGACTTTGCCTTAAAAGTGAAAATGTATCGTAAGCTGATCCGAAACATGTCCAAATCAAGACAAGAACAGTTCACCAGAAACAAAATCAACTCTCTATCATTGCTTTGTCAGCCCACAGACTCATCATTATTCAAGTTTTTAGGTTTAAAAATCAAAAGTTAGGTTTCTTTTTCCTTCTCCACCTTCTAGCAGGGGACAAAACTTTTATTTTCTAGTTGCATTTGTTTAATGCTTGCATCATGTGAATGCCTTTGGTTGAATTCCTGTGTGTGCAACAGCAGACTGACTAAACAGAAACTGTTCATCCAGACTCTGAACTTTCAGCTGCACTTTGCAGATTGTTGAAATATTTTTGTAGATCTGACTTTCATGGGAACCAGATATCTGTTGGATATCTGGTTCCTCACTAGATATCCTGGTATCTAGTCAGGATATCAGGATATCTAGTCTCCTGATATTCAGATATCTGTGGGAACTATATATCTGTGGGATATCTGGTTCCTCACTAGATATCGTGATATCTGGATATCTAGTGAGTTTCTTGGTAAATTTGCAATTTACCAAATTTACCAAATCTACTCTGAAGTAGAAATCTGGTCTCTGCATATTTCTACTGCAGAGACCAGTATAAATCTCTCAAACTGATAAAAACTTCCCATAAGGTAACAGAGTTTTTGGTTTCTGTATAGTTTGGGTTGGTTAAAAGCAGACCTGGAAGCGAGTCCTCTCTGAGGCAAACGTCTGGTAGTGGACCATGGCATCCAGGACCTTCTTATGGCCTCCTGGGACCAGACACACAGCGCCGAGGATCTCCAAGACGGCCACCTGAGGGTACAGAGAAAAACAGCCAGACGTCAGACACGAGATCAGCTTTTTAAAGGTCAACCATTATGCTTCCTTGAACAAGTTAGGATAGGTCTATGGACTTTACAAAACATGTTCGTTACATTTTTTGCACAAAATCATTCTTATACAATTATATTTTAATCTGCGTCTTGTCACTTTAAATCCAAATAGGCTACTGATGTCCATGCCGCAACTCAACGTTTACACTCATACGTAAAAATATCTGCAAATCTATGCGCAATTATACAACCATACATCTTTGAAAAGCAGAAGTAGAACCTCATGCACAACCAGTAAGAATGCAGCAAGTGGCTTCTTGTAAATCAACAACAAAACCAGCAGCCATTGTACAGAGGTAAAACCAGCTGACCAAATGTGCTGGAGGTGATTGATGGAACTCCAGTCAGGTTGCTAGGTAACGGGCTTTGCTTCTCTGGGGTTGCTAGGTGAAGGGCAGGTGCCTGCTGATTTCTGACGTTACATTTATAAGGGTTTTTTGAAATGCCTCACTGTCCAGTCACCAAATAACATTAACTTATTGCCTAGAAAGACATCTGGGTATTTTTTTAAGCATTTGGGTTTTTAAGAACCAGTAGAAACAGAAACAAAAGTAGAAAAATGTGCAAAATGCATGGTAGCTAGCCATTTACGTGCATGTTTTTCTCATTGCCCCTCCAGCTGGCCTGATGAAGTGAAACTTGCATCTGACTCTCGTGTTTATACTGGCAAATCAATTCTAAGAACAAACTGACAGCATAGCTGAAATTCCCACAAAGGTTTTGGGTCTGGGAATTTATCAAGAGTCAGGATTTTACAGGTTTGGTCAGTTTCATGTTTAGGTGAGGAAGGGAGGGGCCAGATGTTGTCCTGAGTCTATATTTAGTGCACAGATATTCAGTGAGCAACAGGAAATTACAGGGTTAAAACTATGTCTCCATGCCTACAGAAGCAGCTCTGGGGTAGATTTTACGTCATCCTGTCCAACATGGCTTTAGGTGTTTGTCAGTGAATTTGTTTCAGAAAATCGAACTTTCTGAACATGTTGCAAGGTTCTTGGTGAAAAGGAAATGTGAAAAGTGGGTGGAGTGCAGCGTAATACAGGTAAAGCAGGAAGTTCCTTACCTGTCCAGCTTCTATCTAATGTGGCGTAATCAGAACAGCAGCTGGGAAAAAAGACTGAGGGAACTGAACACTTAACACTAATTATGTCTATCACATCAATGAGGCAAAAGCACATTGACAAAATAATGTGCTGAACAAATGTTGAACCACACGAGGCATTCTGATCTCTTATAGTGTTGAAGCTAACAATTATTTCAGTAACTGATTAATCTATCGTTTTTTTTTTTCTGACAATTAATTGATGAATCGGATTAAACTGGATTTTTTATTCATCCACTAAAGCCTTTTTTATACAATATTAGAAATATATTAAAAGAAGCAAATAAACACATATTTTTCTAAGAAAAGCATTTTATTGCGTAGGTGTTATACCTTTAGTATTTGAACAAGGTGAAGCTAAAATTACACCACTTGAAGAGTCTCTAATTTCTAATCTTTTCAGCAGGTTTATGCTTAAAAGGCTGTAAAAGCAGCATCCACACACCTTGGTTTTGATGTTTTCTGCAGCGAGACTTTGAGCGACGATGTTGATGCTCTCTGGATGTTCCAGGACATGAGTTCTGCCCTCAGGGCTGTTCATCAGGGCCTTGATGCAGCCGATCAGAGACGTGTGGATCTTGGTTTCAACCGTATCGTAGTCCATGGACTTGAGGAAGTTAAGGATGCAGGAAAGGCCATCCTGGTCAAGGAAGCCGGTCACAAAACTGCAGAAGGTCAGTGAAGTTAGTTAATCAGAAATTCTCTGGAGGTCGGTGAGACATTGATTCCTTTGAGTGAGAAGGTGAACCTTATTGGCTCAGTCCGAAGCGCTGTTTTCAGACCATTAACCTGTTTCAGCCTGACTTGCTCTTCTTCTTCCGATGCCACCACAGGCTTTATCTGAGAAAACAGGACTCACATCAACACAAGTGTTTCAAACAGTTCAGCTAAGTTAGTTTTACATCCTTCTTTTGGTGGTACATGGAGGGAAAATGTTCAGAAATAACTCACAACAGCCATGGAGTTGAGCTGGTTGATGTAATACTGAGGCCAGCTGGTTGCCCCTTTATCCTCAGCTGCATCCTAAAAACACACACAGTACAAAAACACCGCACAGTCATCAGCATACACTCTAACGATGCGTTCAAGTTCTACTTAAATTCCAACTTCAGAGTCAGAAAAAATCAACTGGAACACCCTTCAAAGTCAGATTTCCCACAGGGAAACTGGAGCAACTCCACCTATCTCCAGTTATGACTTGTAAGGGGAACTTTGTGTTTCAATATGGCTGCTGATTGCATCACCAGTAATAAGTGGCGGAAACATGTTTATTTTCCAAAACATGCTTGTAAAAGTGAGTCTAAATGCAACTCTAAACTGAAAAAAATCTTAAATTCACTTAAAGAAAATAAAGCTTCAAATTGTTTATGAGCGCTTTTGTGATCAACGTTCATACATATCGCCTGGTGAACTTTTATCTTCGTAATTGATGATGTAATCTCGGCTCTGACATCAAACCCAGCTGCATGCCAAGTAACTAGAACGCAACATAGCACTGGACTATATTAGTTCAGTGGTGCCATTTTTAACCAGGCTCTAAATATTTGTAAATATTTCTCTGACCTTTAGGCTTCTGGTCAAATATTTAAATTCATATATCATTTATTTGTATGTTGTAAATTTTTATTTTTTGTTTTTTCTTGGAATGGTTCTTTTATTCAAGTGGAATGATGCAGATAAAATTTCAATTAATTTTAAAAATATGTTAATATTTAATGTGGATTTTTTTGCAACTCACTTATAATTATACATCAAATCCATAAATGTATTTAATTATTTTACTGAGTGCTGGTAAAGGTTATAGAAAGTGTCTTGACTGGAGAAGACCAATGCATACAAACATCTGGATAGTGGTGATGATGTAGTGCATCCAGTTGAAAACAGGATTTGTCTGATATTTTTGATATATTGACTGAAAGATTTAAGAAATCCAGCAACGATCTGAAATGGAAAACTCAGATTTGGGTAAGTCAGAATAGTGCAGAGGACTTGTTTCACTTCCAGTGAACCCCATGCAGTACTGGTGCACTGCATGGGGTTCACCTCAAAATGTTCGTTCAGAATCAACACCAAGATGACTAAAATCTGGAAACAACTGAACTGTGGATGGAAACATTTGGAATTTTATTGCAATTTGTTTTCAACAAAAATTTTAGGATGCTGCTTTGAATAAAATAAACTATATTTCTAAGGTGAAGAAGAGTTGAAAGTATGAACATTTTGCCAAACAGTTTATTTTTGTCACTTCTTAGCCTTAGTTTACTGCAGGAAAATGTTGTTGGACAGATTTCAGCTGCATTGGATTTCCAATAAAGTGACTTACGTTTTTATTGAAGCAGTAAATCTCCCACTTCTTTTCTGGTGGCAAAGCAAACATGGCCGCTTTCTTCTGATCTGAGAGGCCCAGTTCATTCTGCAGAAGAAGCAGAAAGATTGGGATTAATGTCTGAAGCTGTGATCAGATTTCTGACAGAAACTGTGCTCCTGAACGCACCACCAGTTCAGCAAACAGGGAGTCCAGCTCCTGGGGGGGAGGCATGGGCTTCAAGACCTGCATCGGCACGACATTTTCAGGGATTGATGGATGATCATGTTCTTTGTAGCACCACGGAAACAGAGTGGCAAGGCGCCACCACTGTTGCGGTTTCTCCTCGGACGTCATGGTTGCAACAAGTCTAGACTAGAGAGAAAGAAACAAGAAGACAACATCAACACCTGGTCTCAACCTGACCCTGCCCTGGCCTCAGTTGGACAAATGAAGTTCTGGTTTTAACTGGACCTGTTCTGCTGAGCTCAGCCTGACTCTGGTTAGCTTGGTCTCTGGTTTACCAATTTGGTTTGGCAGTTCGGTAGACTCAGATCATTTGAGGACCAAAGTTATAATTTTTTGGCTGCTGTGGTTTGATTTCACGCTGCACTCTGTCAAACTAATTAAACAACCTATTCCCTTCCTGGCCTGTGGGGGTGCTGCACTAAAAAACACTGAAGGAAACAACAGAAAAACCTGAGAAGACCTCATGAGTGCAACTTCTTTCTTTAAAAAACGTAGACAAAAATGGAGTACCATTAGATTTTAGAGTTTGAAGGATTTCTTTTGTCTATGTTAAAAGACCACAAGCCATTTCTCTCACTTGCACGTTTGCTTTGGTTGTATTTACCCAGAATGCTCTGCGCTATAGTCCACTTCTTGCTTTTGGAGTGGTTTCTGGTTGTTGATAAATGCATTTGAACCACACCAGAGTCACTTTAATCAAACAGAGTCTTAGGTTATTTGTCGAATGAGAGTTAGTTTTTTTTGTCCACATCAGAGTTCGATTGCACATTCACACTCCCCAAACGAACCGAACTCTGGTTCAGTTGGGTTCAGTTTGACTCTGGTTGACCTGGTCAGTTTGGGTTTTTGCTCATTTGATCTTAGTTGGACTCTCTTGCTGGTCAAGTTCTGATTTTCCTGCTTTTAGATGGGTCTGTTGTCAGTCTGACCACCAAATAGTTTCAGTCGGACTCCGAGTCGCCTGGTCTTGGTCTAGTTACGTCTCCAGCTAATCTAAGTCTGCAGATTATCTTTCTGGTTGAATCATAAATAATAATCACCCTGTCATGAATTAGAGTACAATTTTTGGGTACTTATACTGAATCTATTAATTTAACAGGACTACACTCAGAGAAGTGAATGTTCACGTTCTGATTTGGATTAACTAAATACCTCCAATGCATGAGTGGACATAGAAAAAAAAAAGTCATGTGAGTTGGATTTAATCACCTCGTGTTTATCAGAACCTTACCTGCAGTTAAACTGGCACCAAATACATTTACAATAAAATAAAAAACTGAATGAATTTAACTGATTAGTTGCCTAAAAACTGAGTTTAGAGGCTGAATAATTTGCCTTCTTTATCAAAACACCAAATTGATGGAGACCCTGAGAATCCAAAGTTCACTAACTTTGAAACTGTTGACTTTTGCCTCGGTCATTGACCGATGTTTTTCAGACCAACAGTCAATCTTCACCCTGTGTGAGGTTTAATGCATCTGCTCAGTTTTTGATGTGTCACATTTGAATAAGAAATGCTTTGGTTTGTTGATGACATGAGATAAAAACCCAGGTTCAGGATGGTCTGTTTTTTATTGAGGACATGATGTGCGAGTCTCCTACCTGCGCGATACTCACTTATGTCACAGGGTATGAAGTCATTTTACAGCGGTGATTGGTCCCTTTGCTGTCAACCTGCCATCTCCAAGCCAACATGCTGAAGAAAACCTCTTAACATGTTCCAAATTATCTGGAAAAAGTTTTTAAAAATTTATCTGAATCAGGTTTTTAAGGCTTTCACTCTGAATTAAAGTAAAAATTGTTTCACTCCGCAGGCGAATTGACTCCACTGCTGAGCTGATTCATGCCGTTTGTCCAGTTTCACAGAAACCTGCAGAACTGCAGCACCATCCTTACAGTCACTTCATATTTACCTGATGTCACAGTCGCAGGCTGTACGTGTGATTGTGTGTGTGTGTGAGAACCTGACTCAGAGCCACGGCGGGAGTTTGAAACACACACGACTGCATTCCTGCAGCTGTAGTCACACCCAGCCTTGCCTCACCCCTGCAGAGGGCGGAGGGTGAGGCTCACTGTGCGTTAACGTCTCTCCACCTGATCCTGAAGATTTACCTGCAAATCAGCATCTGAACTGAACATCCTTAACTACAGGTTGAGGTGAAACTTCACTCATAAGAACACTTTAATCACTACAGTAACAAAAAATACTTCTTTTTTTTAAATTAAAACAAAAATCAGATCTAATTCTTCTAAAAATAGTTTTATAATGTGTGTGTTGTGCTATGAAGCTTGCTGACATTCCAACAACGGTTATCTGATCATGCAGGAGGAAAAGTTGCTCTATCTTCAGGAAGAAGGTCACTCAAATTCACAGTTAAGGCTCAGATAAGAGCCAGTTTTTTCAGGATGAAAACACCAACCTTACTCTGGGGCTGTACTGGGAGAGGCAGAGGTGACCAGTTCAGCCAGCAGCTTTACAGGAGCTAAGCAGGCATCAAATACCAACTGACCTGCCTGGACTTGTCAATTAAATCCAAAACATACAACAGCATAAAAAAGATAAATGGAACCATATTATGTAAGATCAGAGATTCTTTGCTCCAGCTACATATTTTGAATAGAATAGAAATGGATTTTGTTATGGCATTGTGTACATTTTGATTAATTAAAATTCCAAGTTTAAACCCTCCACATTGTGGAGCCTATCAGAGTAAAAAAGAAAATATAGTAATATCGATGGGAGATTTATGAATTAATTCTCTTAGGTCATATTAAAAATCTTTATGAGCTGCAAATATTACATAACTGACAAAAAATAACTAATAATTTTGGAAAAATATTTCAAGATAGGACATTTGTTGTCATTAAAAAACATGTAATTTGATTTCTATAGTCTCTGAACTGAAAAAATAAGTCTAAAGCTAAATTCTAGTACTTTTACTGTCATTCTGTTGTGGAAATTTCTTGCAATTATTGCAAAAACAAAAAACAAACAAACAAAAAAAAAACCCGCATTTGTTATATTTATTTTTAAAAACATTGGCTTTCTCTTTATTAATTGTAACCAAATTTATTAAGAGCCATTGTGAAGGTCGCACATTAGGGGGTTTCACACCGTTTCCCTTGCCATTGTCACAATCTTGCTTCATTTTAAATATTTAGTTTCCTAACAAAATATTTAGTTCCAAAGTAAATATTTGTTTTTCAAAGTACATATTTAGCTCCGCTAACTATTGCAAGCTAAATATGCTAACTCGTTATTGCTACATATGTAGCTTTAGCAAGCTAACTTGAAATTTGTTTTTTGGTCATTTTTGTTATTGATAAAATAGGACACATTTTATCTTGTAAACTACATTAACTCTTCAATCGACTGGTATTTGGAAGCTACTCTGTGTGAGAAAGGACATATTTTTCAGAGTTTTCCATGTCGAAGTGATGCAAATCAACTGCCAAATATTGAAAAAAAGAACCACTCTTCGTTAGCATGTTTTCCTGCTGGGCTAATATTTGCTTTGAAATCAAACTTCACCACTGATTTTACATTTTTTAAATCAACTTATTCTGCTCAATAAATACATCTGTCGTATCAAATTAACGACATTTGGACAATAGCATCACTCTGCGATTAAATCCTATTTTGCTAAGACTCATAATTTGAAGTTTGGGACTTGAAACTTGATATATAGATCAGTGTTGTGTTTGATAAAATCCTTAAGATATGACAGATTGGGACAAATGAGGCCTTCACTGACCCAGGAAATAATCCTGAATGCCATAAAATTTTCCCTGCACCAATCCCAGTTGGAGCAACATTAAAGTGGGTGACTTTCAGCGCCATCTGCTGGAGAAGAACTGCTACAAACCTTCAATGTTTGCAGTGAAACTGAGTAGACTTAAAATCTTTTAAAAATCTTTATTGGAAATATTTCAAAGTCACAACTCAACGACAAAATTTAGTTGTATGAGACAAAACAATGTATCGTAAAAGTTAATCTTAGTTCATTTTTACTAAAATACTTTCAAATAGTTAAATATTGAATGTTTGTTGTGTCAAAATATGTATTGAAATGTTTAAAATTCTTTAACTATGCAAAGTAACACTTGTTTCAGCTGAAACGTTGAGGGTAGAGTCCAAATCTGCGAAACTTTCCAACACCAGAGAGGAAAAAATGGTAACTTTAACTTCAGGCACCCATTTCAACTCATGAATAATTCAATAATTTGATGCAGCTCCCCAAAAATTATTTTTTTATCAGCAGACCCATGTGGAGGCACAGGTTTCAAGGGTAAAAATCCAGGAAGTGAACTGGTTTAGTCCACTAAGGAATTATAACCCTTGAATTAAATTAAAATTAATCCCAATTTTCTGACCTTCCTCTTCACATATGTAAACATTTTTCCTTCGTTGTTCATGTTTTACATTGAAAGCAGGTTTAATATTTATTTGATCACATTGTTCTTTTGTTTTAATCTGCAGTCACGATTAAACCTTTAGATTTTTTTTTAGGAAACATTAATCATAAAATAACAAAATAATATTTCTTTATGAGTGCATGCTTCAGATGAACAAAATGGTATTGATAAACTATGGGATGGATTTGATTTAGGCTAACCAATGAGATTGTTTGTGTTTATGGGCACTAAAGTCATTCAAAGGAACTTCAGATGTTTAGTTTTCTGAAGAAACAAGATGGAAAAAACTCAGCATGTTTGGCAAATTGGAGAGAAGAAATATCCAGGGTCCTTTTCCAGATAAATCATTTACACAAATGTTCTTAACATTGTTGTATAAAAGCTGCTTAAATCACTGCAAAAGATCAAAAGTCAAGTCATGAACGGCTCAGATTGTTCTTAAAGCTGTGGTATGCAACTCTTATGAAAGAAGTATGTTTTTTACATATCTGTTGAAACTGTCACCATGTTGTGACAGTTTCTTTAGAGACAGATAATCTGTGAAAATATCGATCTCATCCATCTCTTTCCAGAGCTGCTACTGCTTTCTGAAGAAATGCACCAGAAACAACCACCAATCAAAGCCAGGAGGCGGGTGTTAGCACTGTCAATCAACTTACCATTAAAGGAAAACTGTTTATCAGTAGCCATGCTAACTAGAATTAGTATTTACTAAAGAGAAGAAGCTGTTTTGTAAGAGAGCAAAGGGGAGTGAGCCTACACTTGTATGATTGACAGCGATAAGACCCGCCTCCTGGCTCTGATTGGTTGTTTCTAGTTAGCACTTAGAGAAAGTAGAGGAACTTGATTATTTCAGATTATCTGTTTCAGACTATACTGTAACAACACAGTAAAAGTTTCAACAACTTTGTAAAATATTCTTTTTTGTTTTTATATAAACGTTACATACAGTAAATTTAAGCCAGAATCTTTCCGACCCATTCACAGGCTGGTATCGGCCATCTTTGTCTTCATCTCCCCCCCAGCGTTGGGCAGCGGCGTTGTGTCCTGTCGGGCGTCCCTGCAGAAGAACACGGCCGGGTTCTTGCAGGCCCACATGGCCACCTCTCCTCCTGCTGCGGCCACTCCCGTTTTTCCCGGACTGGAACTCGACAGCCGGGTGTGGTTGTTGTGCCCGGCTCGGCTAACGTAGCGGTCCCTGATCCTCTCTGCCTGGTTTAGCCGGACCTCTCGGTTCCGGCCGTGGCTGGACAGATAGGCGGCAATGTTTCTGGTTCGGTAGCCCTCCTGTCGGCTGCGGCCCAACAGCATGCCAATGTTGGGGTTTCTCAGGGCGTAGATCAGGGGATTGATGGCGCCGTTGGCCCACGCCAACCAGATGGCGACCTTGTCCATGGCCGGGTTGAACTTGTAGTTCCCGATGGCCGTAACTAGACCCATCAGGCAGTATGGCCCCCAGCAGCAGATGATGAACACGATCATGATCAGAACTGTGGTGGCTGTTCTCATCTCGCTGTAGAAGCGCAGCAGGTAAGCATAGGTTGTGACAGGCCGAACCCGGATCTCAGAGAGTCGGACCGTTTTACAGATGTTGTAGTGGCAGAAGCACATGAGGGAGAACGGAAGCAGGTAGCACACGACAATCAGACAGATGCTGTACGCTGTCCCTACACCGGAACCGCCAGGGTGGAAGACGTACATGCAGTGGTAGAACCCCCGCTTATGGACTCCTGATGTGGTTCGGACAAGCAAGTACCCGGGTAGTGAGAAAACCACCGCCGTCAGCCACACGGCCGCCAGCAGCTGGGTGGCTTTCTGGCGCCCGATCTTCGCCTGAGGTTGCCGGACGATGGCGTAGTACCTGTCGAAGGAGATCAGAGTCATGCTGAGAGTAGAGATAATCCCGAAGCAGGTGTTGAAGAAGCTGTTGGCCACGCAGAAGGCATCGCCGAACATCCAGACGCCATCTTTGCTGAAGAGCATGATGAAGGAGAAGGGGAGGCATAGCACGGCTGTTAGAAAGTCCGACAGCGACAGCGACATGATGAAGGCGTTGGTCACTGTTCGCAGCTGCCTGTGTTTAATGATGACTACAACCACCGCCGAGTTACCCAGACTGGACAGGAGGAAGATGAAGAGCAGCACCAGAGCCTGAGCCGTGACCGCCACACCCTGAAGAGTCGAGTTCCTGGCGACCGCGGCGCTCAGAACCGCTGCGGTCGACGGCGACTGTACCTCGCCAAAGTCGGTGCCCCTCTGCTCCCGGAGGGCAGAGAGATTTCCCGACGTTCCCACGACAGCCTGCGTGGTGGCCGTCACCAGACCGGTTACTATGGAAACGACCCTGGAGACACATCCATAAGAGATGGAGAAATGAATCAAATACTGATCTCTAACTTCCAGAGGTTGGTAAAGTTCCCAAAACCTGTAATCAAGTAAGAGCAGAACAATTTCAACATATTGATCCACCACTGGATTTCTATACATCAATAAGCCCCCTAATACATCTGTCTAAAAATGCTAACTTGTATATGTTTAGCAGTATATTATTATTTTGCAAATTTATGTATTTATATTTTTCTGAACCAAGTTTTTGGTCCAAGTTTTGTTTACTAAATGCTTTAATTACATATTAATATGGTTTGTGTGCAATTTCCTAAATAAATAAAATCAAAAAATTAACATTTGATATGGAATTGAAACTGTTTTGTTTTAGGTAGAGATGAAAAACTATAATATAAAAATAGCAAAATTTCAAAGGGGAATTTGAAACTACAGCACCAATATTATTTTTGTTAGAATCGATCTGATTCTGATACTGATTTGGTATTGATATGATCAATATTTTGGATTGATCTTTGCAAGACTTTATCCTCCAGATGTGCTAAACTGATAGCAAAAGACCAAAAAGAACATATATTGACTGAAAAAAAAACAAATTTATGCAAAATTTACAATTACGCATTACTTTTGCTGGGTAGTAATATTTGTGAAATATGAAAAAGTTTAGTAATCTGGATTAGGTGACTAAATTATGCAAAACCAGATTTTAAAATCAGATGGATGTTTTGTTGGATCACCTGGGTTCCACAGGTGAGGCGGTAATACTCTGACCCACAGAGTCGGCTGTGTAGTTGGTTCTGGACTGTAGAGCCATGCCAACAGGTAAATCCATTGGGTTTCTGCAGCCAAACTGGTTCCCATGAGCTCACAGTTAGTTCTGCAGCTGCTGATCAATTATTGACATCGGTCCGGGCTCAATCATCATCATCCTCCTCCTCCTGCTGCTGCTGCTGCTGCCGACCTTCGTCTCCTGGCAGCAGCTTCCGGATGGAGAGGTCATGGACTGGCGCTGCGATCGATCCGCAGGAGTCCTCATAAAATATAGATGTTCCCACATTTAGAAGCAAATCTCACAGAATCCCTCAGAACCAGTTTTCATTCAAGTGGTGGCTTCGTGTGGACCCGGTCCAGATGTGCTGGAACATCTGCAGAGCAGCTCAAATATTTCAGCAGATGGTGCAGTCAGTTCAAAATGAATCAGAACAAAAACAAAAGAAACAGATCTGGATGAGATCCAAACCAGATTGAGCTGAAGCAAAGATCCTGGATCAGAACCGCAAACCTGCACGAGAAAGAACACCGATCGATCCTGGACCAGAACCCCATCAGAACCGCACTCAGCTGTCCAAGCGACCCTCTGGGTTAACATTTCTAATCACCTCCATCGATCGGCTCTCGATCACTTCCTGTGTCCGTCATCTCGCTCCGAGTCGAGCGCGCGCGGACCGGATATTACGCTGCGGGCTCCGTTGTGTTTGGATAAACACAACGGCTGTCTTTGCGCTTTTTGGTCAAAATAAATAAACAAATGGAAAAGTAAAAAACCTAAAGGCTCTCCTGAGATTCGCCTGAAGCCACGGTCCCCTCGTGAACGCGCTCGCGGCTTTGTGACGGTTGCCACGGTGACCGCTGATGATGCAGAGACTCCGCAGCAAGTCAGGTGGCTGCTGGCTCGTCCCCGGTGCTTACTGGTCCACAAACCAGTTCAGACTCAATCACGTGATGACATCGGTCACGTGACCCACGCTTCGTCGTGTGAAATTTTAATGAGGTCTGGTTCTCTTTGTGGTCTCCATGGTTACATCAGCTGTTACACCATCTGGACCAGCAGGGGGGCGTCTTCTATCGGATTCTGAATGGTACCGTTTGTGTTTTGGATATTGTTTTGCCCTTTACCTCAGTTTGTCATTTATTTGTTGTTTTTTAATTCTCATTCGGAAACAAGTTAAAACTTTTGCCAAACATCTGTAACCCTTTTATGTTCATCACAGTTGCAGCTGGTTGACGTCACGACAGAAACATTAGGTTCTCTGTATTTACTTTAACAAAAGACGAAGTCAAGTAGTCATTTTCGTCCTCCAAAGCAATGGGCCCCAATGATAAGTTGGCAGCAGTTAGTTAAAATGAGTAAAATTAAACAGCCAACATGGATAAAATTAATAATGACAGCATTAAAAAACAAAAACACAGCAAAACTGAACTCATGAAACACTGTATAATATTACATTTGTCTAAAATACATGTTAAAATACTTGTAAACCACAGTTACAGAAGGCAACAGAAAAAAGGGGGAGGAGCAGTCAGTTACTATGGTAACCACCAACCGTCACGGCCAGCGTAACACAACTTAAAACGCCAATAAATGTCTGGAGAAACAACTTGACTAAACAAATAAAATTTGGAAAAACTTCCCATCTCTAATATTGTTAAAATAAAACCCCATCACATAACTGCTCATCAAAATCAGAGTTGCAAAGTAAAAAGTACTTCGTTACTGAACTTAAGTAGATTTTTCAGGTATCTGTACCGAGTATTTATCCTTCTGACGACTTTTTACTTTTACTTCCTCTATTAAGAGAACCGTCTTTACTTTTCGTTCCTTAAATTTTTAGATACCCCTCGTTACTATGATGAACAAAATAATGACGTTGAGTAAAAAAAAAATCGTTAAAAACTAAACCGCTCGCCAAAAGTGTCAAATCAAATGCTTCTATACTTTTCCTAAATTCCTCCAACAGATATCCTATCTCACATCTCCTACAAACTCAGATATGTTAATTTTCTCCAAAATACTAACAATTTTCTGTATTATGTTGCTGTGATGTCACTGTCCAATGATCTGGACACATTGGACAGTGCAATGTGTCCAGATCTAAATATTGCTAATAGTTTCTCTTTTGAATCCTATACCACCTTCCAGTTATCTTCATAACTGCCACTTTCCCTCAATATTTGCTTAATTATACTTCTTGTTTCTGATTTGGTTGTACTTACTGTGACTTGTCCTGTTGCCGTTTGCCGTTTTCATTCTCTTAATCCCAGTATGTACCGCAACCCAAAATAAATGCAACTGTTAATCCCACCATCTGTATCCTAAATGATTGTTGAAATGTCAGTTCTATCTGAAAGACAAACTGGTTAGAGCTGAACGGCGTAAAGCGTTTCTTCAACGTTTTCTCTAGGTTCCAGATTGTAGTCTTCTGCCCCCTATCTTTGAGGAGGATACTGCAACACTGCGCGTCGAGTATAACTGCAACAGTGAAAAAAAGCGCTACTATAACTTAATCTTCAATCTGTGCTTTATCGGGGTCAGAATTCACTCAGCAACAAGACAGGACGGATGGATAGATGTTCATACTTTATTGCAAACTTTTTATGGTTCCAAGATTGGCACACTTGAAATTAAATTCTTAATTCATGTGAAAATAAAGTTGTCCCAAATGTTTATCTTCAAGATTTACCATGCCCCACTGTTCATCTTCATCCAATGTTGCTCATGCTCAATGTTTAACATTCAGCATTATCCAGGATAATTATTGTATTCCCCAGAATATTTAAGGTTGTCCCCAATTCTTTATTTCATCTCCAATGCTTTATGATATCTTTGTTACACATTTTTAATGTTCATTGTATCTGGGATATTTACTGTTGTCCCAAACGCCAAACGTCTCCAGAAAAGTTTTTACGTTAAACATTGGCAATAAAGTTAAACATCCCAGATGCAATAAACCTCAGCAGTAATCAATGGCAACATTTGAGATAAAAATTACAAACACGGGACAATATTAACTATCCTGGATAACGTTAATCAGTGGGGATAACATTGTCCCCGATGTTTAATGTTCCTATTTCTGTCTCATCTCAAAAGAATCTTCATATCAAAGTTCCACATTAACAACTAAACTTCAAGGAATTTATGGTTTTATTTATTTTTATTTCAGATTGTGAGAACATCCCTAAAGAAGGAAGCAAAATGGTCATATCTCCCAGGACCTGAAAGGAACCAGGACCATGGTTGGACAGCGGGAGGGGGAACCAGGACGATGGTTGGACAGCGGGAGGGGGAACCAGGACGATGGTTGGACAGCGGGAGGGGGAACCAGGACGATGGTTGGACAGAGGGAGGGGGAACCAGGACGATGGTTGGACAGAGGGAGGGGGAACCAAGACAGATGAAGGCAGGGCAACCAGGAGGAACAAACGAAGGGAGCCAGGTTGACAACAGAAACCAGGGCAGATTAAGGGAACCAGGGTCGATTCAGATGCAGTTTAGCTGGGTCTGAAAGCACATCAGGACGACTGAGTTAACTCCACATTTTTATCTCCGAGCTTCCCAGTAGGAGAAGATCAGAAGCGTATCCTCTCTTCCTGCCTCCATCGGCTCAGTGTGACGGATTAAGTCAAACTGAAGAGGCAAAACCATTTTTAGGCTGTTTGATCTCAAATCTTCCCCCAGAAGTGGCGCCTCAGATGAGCGAGTCGTAGCGATTCACCGGTGACCAGTTCAGCTCATGACTGATGGTTCTGGAGTCTGATTGCATCAAGCTGCTGCAGGATACATGATGAAACTCTCTCTGCTCACAGAACAGAATAAAAAATAAGAGAAAAACAAAAATTTCAATTATTTTCAGTAGACCGTTACAGAGATTGAAAATAAAAACCCAACTCTGAGTGAAGAAACTGCAGAGTGGAGGACAGAGAAGAAATGCCCTTTGAGGTACTACCAGGAAGTAAAACACTGATAACTGAGTAACTGTAAAAGGTATTTACAGCCAGAGGTTAGCTTGTCACAATAAATCAATCACATGATAAATTAAAACAAGCTCAATTTCCATTTGCAGAATTTTTCCTCTTCTCTCTCTGCCAAAATCTGAAAGACAAGAAGCTTTTGTTTTGTTTAATTTAGATATTTAAAATGTCTCCAGTTCCAGTGTTAAATGTTCTACAATTTAAATTTTATTGATCTTCAAGAATGTCTTCTTGCATTACTTGAGAATGGTCTCAAAACATCTTTTATTGCAATAGCTTCTGGTAAACGTCATCAGCAAAATGGGTTTTGTTGACAGGATTTAAAGTTAGATTTTTCTGACTAAGTTTGATTACTGGGACAATTTATTGTCCAGTATAATTTATCATGATAGTCCTAACATTTAACACCAACTTGAAAACATTTGAAATATCCTAAAAAAAAAAAAAAAAAAAAGGAATATTTCTACACTAAACTGTCCAAAAAAAAATAAAATAATGTCAAATCAAAATCAAATTTTATTTGTATAGCACATTTCAGCAGCAAGGCATTTCAAAGTGCTTTACATCATAAACATAAAAACACAAAGTTACGGAACATAGAATAAACAGTCAAAACATTAATTTAGACGGCCGTCAAATTTATAAATTCTTAATTTATCTAAATGTTTTACTTTGAGCGGATCCTGATCTTTGACATACTTCCAGTCGTTTGACTTTAGACCGTCAAGACCAGATGCCATAGAGACTTGTTAAAACCAGATTTTGGTAGAAAAAAAAATTAATTGATAAACTATGTGTAACAGTTATGGGCTAAGCAGCTAACTGCAGCTATAAATGCAGCATCAGAAGAGTGGCCTTTTAAGGAGTCTGAAGTGTGAATGAAAAAAAAAAAAAAAAGAAAACTGTAAACCGTGCTTTTGGTGCATATATTTGTATAAAAACAGACAATTACGACAGTACAATGAGACAAGATAATTGACTCAGAATAAATTAATGTCCAAAATCATAAAGTTCATAGTCCTTTTTTTTCTAGCTCACCATCTTCAGATCCAGATGAGGATTTGATCCATCAGGGGGAAGAAAAAAAAAACAAAAAAACACCTCAATAGGCCAGAAAACCAATTGTTTATCAAAAACAATTATGTACAAACATAGTACAATGGAAATTAAATTTACGCATTTAATTAATGTTAAATTCAAATGAATAACTAGAGTCCCAATAATTATACATACATAAACATTTCAATAATCAGGTTAAATTAACAATAATTCAAATAAAGTAAAACAAAAAGTATCAAGAAAAATAAAAACTACTCAAGCAGAGTGAGAAAGGAAAAAAAAATATATTGCGCAATATCAAACTTAAGTGTAGCTACATTCTGATCAATTTCATTTTAACTTCAATGCCTCAAAAGCCATGCAAACGTGTCAAAACACACAAAATTCAGCAATGGGTTACCTTCTCAAAGAGAGTGGGGCGTACTGAGCCACAAGCAGCTGTAACAGGATCCGGGTGACGGTCCAGGTAAGCCGTGCCAATAATTCTAATAAAACGCTCCGATGAGCAATCGAGTAAAAGTTTCACATATAAAAGCAATAGTGCTATCAACTAAACGAACTCACCAGGCAATCAAATCAGTGGATTCAAAGATTTGGGTGCATTTGTGAAGAAGACACAAACAGCAACCCACAATCAAAGTGGAACAGCCGAGAATGTTTTAAACTGTGAGCTGGGCTTTAAATAAGCTGGCAGAGTTTGGGACAACACAGGAAGTGGGCCCACAAAAATAAAAGTCTTTGACTAATTGTGGGTTACATATGCAAATGGTAATCAAGCCCTTTATTTGATTATTGCAACAGACCAATCAAAAGTGCTTTACCTGCTCACATGGGAACACTCCCTCAAAAAAGCTGCTGAGCCTGGCTGAAGGGTCACAAAGATCATTCATCATCCTCTCACTGCATTTTTGGGTTTTATATATAAAAAATAAATAAATAAAAAAGTTCCCATTTCAAATAAAGCAAGCTTAGCCTGGTGGCCCACCAGGCCAACAACTCAGGGAGAACCCCTAATTCTGTCAACATTTCTAAGCGGTCTCTGGGCTGCTCTTGGTCCGATCCCTTACCTTGGAGCCGTCTGCCCTGACGGACCCGACCAAAGCAGAGGAATGAAGCCCCAGACGGCTTCTAGGATCGCTGGGATACACAAACCCCTCCACCACGATAAGGTGGCAGCCCAAGGAGGGGAAAAAATAAGTTAAAGTTTTATGACAAACTGGACAATGAGTAGAAAAATCTAACCCATCTATAAGAACAGTAGTTGTACAAACTGTTAACTTTTTGTTCTCAGTTATTTTTCTCTCCATAGAAGCTACACTTTGTTTGGTGTTCTGATTGGCTTTGGTCCATTCCTGGAGGAGCACATTGCCTGACATGATGCTGCCATCACCAAACTATTCTCCCTCTCCTGCCTTTAACTAGTCACTTCCATGAACATAGAAAGTTCTCCTGATCAGGTGACCCGTTCCGTCTCTGCCCAGTCTTCTCTCAGCTCCAGTGAGTCGTGGCAGATTGCTGCTGGTACCGAGCCCGGTTCTGGTTCTGATGTTTCTTTCCATTAGAGGGGAGTTCTCCCCTGTCACTTCATACATGGTCTGTATGAGCGATTGCTGTAAAGGCAATAACTCAACACAAGCGATTTACTGTTGCCCCCTGCTGGTCAGGAGGAATGAGTGCTGCAAGTCAATGACTCCATGCAATCTGATGGGTTTCCTTTGGTACAAACTATTTAAACTACTTTAATAATTAAGTGAATCTAATGTATTGATAAGTAGGACCAATTGGAATCTATGACTGAATTGAAATGACTTTGTTAAAAGCCTCGACAACACTGTTGTGAATTTTTTGGTACGAAGTTTTGAACAGTTTTTGAGTTGGTTGTGGGCATTTTGAACAGTTTTTAAGTTGGTTGTGGGCATTTTGAACAGTTTTTGAGTAGGTTGTGGGCGTTTTGAACAGTTTTTGAGTTGGTTGTGGGCGTTTTGAACAGTTTTTGAGTTGGTTGTGGGCATTTTGAACAGTTTTTGAGTAGGTTGTGGGCATTTTGAACAGTTTTTGAGTAGGTTGTGGGCATTTTGAACAGTTTTTGAGTAGGTTGTGGGCATTTTGAACAGTTTGAGTAGGTTGTGGGCGTTTTGAACAGTTTTTGAGTTGGTTTAAGTGTTCGGTTTTATATAGAGCCAATTCACAACAAGTGTTGTCTCAAAGCACTTTGACACAATTTTAGTTGAACCACATATTTCAATTTGTATTAGTCCACATTACAATAAGCTCAATTATGAAATTAGTTTAAATAGTTTGTACCAAAGGAAACCCATCAGATTGCATGGAGTCATTGACTTACAGCACTCACTCCTCTTGACCAGCAGGGGGCAACAGTAAATTGCTTGTGTTGAGTTATTGACTTTACAGCAATCCCTCATACAGATCATGCATGAAGTGACAGGGGAGAAGAACTCCCCTCTAACGGAAAGAAACATCAGAACCAGAACCGGGCTTGGTACTATCAGCCATCTGACACGACTGACGGGAGCTGAGAGAAGACTGATTAGAGACGCAACAGGTCACCTGATCAGGAGAACTTTCTTTGTTCATGGAAGTGACAAGTTAAAGGCAGGAGAGGGAAAATTGTTTGGTGATGGCAGCATCATGTCAGGCAATGTGCTCCTCCAGGAATGGACTACAGCCAATCAGAACACCAAACCAAGTGTAGCTTCTATGGAGAGAAACAAAAGCAACAATAGGTGAAATAAATAATGTAGTGGTCCATAAAAATGCAAAAACACATTCTAACAGAGTGATAAACAATGGATTCTGACATTTAACACTGGAACACATTTTAAATATGCAAAATAAAATTAAGTCTGTAAAGAGTCCATAAACAAAGTTCTCCTCCTTTCCGTAGTTGGGACCTGGTGAATGGCAAAATCAGACGAAAAGATGATCCATGATGATTCCTGAAGGACAATAGGATATAACCCCTTAACAACTGAATGAAAGCAAATTTGAATATTTTCTAAATTTCAAGTTAAGTTTCGAGTCAAAGAGGATAACTGGATCAGAAAGCATCTGCCTTACCTGCTGTAAAAAGAAAGGCTGTTGAGCTCAATGGTAGGGTCAATAAGGTCATCCATCAATTGCAGGGTGGGGTGAAGTCCTCTGCTGGCCGATGTTCAGGAGAATGATCAACTTCTCTGGTTGATGAAGGGAAGTCGGAAGAAAAAGAGATGGTACAGGAGATTTCCTGAACAGGACAGAGGGGGATTTAACAAGTCAGAAAGAAAGTGAGACTTGTAAATGTCACTTAAATAGAAAAATACCTGCAGCATTCATTCAGAAAAGCTGTTTAGGTCAATGGTAGGGTCACTAAGGTCATCCATCAGCAAGGGTCGGAGGCAAAGAAGGCCTTTTCCCTCAGCCGATGAAGGGTGAAATCAGACTGGAGAATCCAGGAGGATTCCTGAAGGACAACAGGATGCTTCAGGTTTTGGGTCAGACCATTGAACTCAATGAAACTGTCACTTTAAAAACCTTGCACTTGTAAATATCACTTCAACAGAAAAATACCTGCAGCATTCCTTAAGGCTGTTGAGCTCAATGGTAGGGTCACTGAGGTCATCCATCAATGGGAGGGCGACGATGAAGTCCTCTTCTGTCCGATGTTCGGTGGAATGATAAACTTCTCCGTCAGTCGATGGAGGGCAAAATCAGATGAAAATGGGATGGTCCAGGAGGATTCTTGAACAACAGGACAGAGGAGGATTTAAGGTCAAGCCCTGTAACAATTCAGAAAAACTCAAGACTTGTAAATGTCACTTCAATAGAAAAATACCTGCAGCATTCCTTAAGGCTTTTCCCAGTAGTAGGGTCATTAAGGTCATCCAGCAGCAGGGGTCAGGGGGTGAAGAATGCCTTTTCCATCGGTCAAGAGAATCCAGGAGAATTCCTGAAGGACAACAGGATCCTGCAAGTTTTAGGTCAAACCATTTAACAACTCAGAATGAAATCACTTTTTAAAGACTTGCACTTGAAAATATCACTTCAACAGCAAAATACCTGCAGCATTTCTAATGGATGACTGTTCAGCCCTATGGTAGGGTCACTAAGGTCATGCATCAGCAGGGATGACCTTAATGAGTGGTGAAGAAAGCCTTTTCTGTTTGTTGATGGCATTTTCCGTCCCGTCGTTATCAGGTGTAGTTGGGGGGGCTGCATCTGAAGAGATAATTCATTCTACACACATATTTCAAATACTTTGAGATAACACACATTTCAAACATTACCCAAGATCAGAAGTTAATCCAAAATCCATTCCAGTTACCATACCCATGATCAGAACACATACACTTCATATAGCCTACCGTGTTTTTCCTGCGTCTCCAAGATCTGTTCTGATTGCTGTACCCAAAATCAGAACACCTGCATTTCATATAGCCTACCGTGTTTTTCCTGCGCCAAGTGAATCCAAAATCCATTCCAGTTACCATACCAATGATCAGAAGACCCATCTTTCACATACCATTTGTGTGATTTTCCTCCGTGTAATTGATTGACCGCTTTGTTGCACTTGTTACCAATTTCCTTGAACTCATCCAAAGACTTTAAATTCCTGAGGAGTGGCTCCAGGAAGAAGCAAGCCACGTTTCCTAATGTTGGGTTCAAAGTCCAGTATCATGGCGACCACTTTGATATCCACATTTCCCAAATGTCTGAGGCCATTGCATGTCTGCAGAGTCTCCATCTCAATAACGATTGATCAGTTTCCATATCTTCTCGGTCCAGATACCATGTGGTGTTGACAAGGCCTTAAATTCCCCAACCATGAGCTCAAAACTATTCTCCAGCACCATAGCTATACAGTGAAGCTGTATATCTATGTGGAGAGGAAAAGCTTCCCTTTAACAGGAAGACTTTCCAAAAAAACAAAAAAAAAAAAAAAACAAACAAAAAAAAAGCACTGCAGTTTTCAAATATTTGTTAAAAGTTGCGAGCTAAAGCAAAGCCTCTCACTGAGGAAGCATGTGGTAACAATGTTAAGGATAAACTTCCCTTTAACAAGAAGTCTTTCCAAGAATATAAACATAATTTAAATTGGTTAAAAGGTACAGAAGTAAACTTAGGCAACGCCTTAGACTGAACATGCATGTTAGTGTAAAGGACAAACTTCCCTTTAACAGGAAGACTTTCCAGAAATAACAAAAAATGTTAACAGTTAAATTACCTAAACTTAAGCAATGCCTCATATTGAGGCTCAATGTGGTGACAATGAAGAAAAAACTTCCCTTCAACAGGAAGAGTTTCCAAAGAAAAACCTAACACTACACCAGTAGTTTAAATGGGTTACAAGTCAAACTAAAGCAGTCAGCTAAATCCTCATTGAGGATTGATGCAATAGTGGAGGGGAAAAAAACTTCCCTTTAACAGGAAGACTTTCCAAAGTCTGCATCAATTGTTCAATTTGGTTAAAATGAAAGCAAAAGCAATGATTCATATTGAGGATTCTTGTGCTGACAGTGGAGGAAAAACTGCCCTTTAACAGGAAGACTTTCAAAAAATTAACAGTACTAATTTAATTTTTTGAAAGTAGAGTAAGCTTAAGCAATGATTCATACAGAGTGAATCATTGTGGTTACAGTGAGGGTAAAACTTTCCTTTAACAGGAAGTTTTTCCAAAAATCACTGCACCAATTTAAATTGTTCAAAAGTTAAGCTAAAACAATGCCTCATATTGAGGAAGCATGTAGTGACAGTGAAGAGGAAATGCTTCCCTTTAACAGGAAGAATCCACAAGTAGAATCAGTAGAACCAGAAGTTGGCTTTGAAAGAAAGGCCATCTGTCACTACCCCCAGGGGATTTGAAAGGAAAGAGCAGAGAGACAGTAAAAAGAAAAGAGAACTACTCCAGGAGTATTTCTATAGGAGAAAATAAAATGAGTTGCAGGAGAAGCTCCTTTGGTGGCTTTATCTAAGAGAAATAATAGTTTAGTGCAACAAAAAGTCAGCCAGTAGCTTAGTCTAGGAGAGAAACTGGGTTAAACAGACAAACACTTAAAAACAGGTCCCACTGGATCATCGCTAAGAAAAACATGTAGTTAATTTCAGCTGAAAACCTGCAAATAAAAGACGGATTAGACAGTGAACATTACCTCTGTGACCTCTGATCTTCAGCGCCAGAAGATCTTGTCATCGACTGTCCTCTTCCAGAAGAAATGAAATTGAAGAGTCCTCTTCCGGAAGAAATTAAGTTGCACAAGGCCGCGCATCGTTTCCGCGCAAAACTAAATTAGTTTTCACGTTATAATTTAAGTTGCTTAACGTAAATAAAATTTGTTTGAGTTATTGAATTATTAAAGTATGGACCCTTTCTTCATTTAGATACAAAAAATAAAAAAGGTATGTTGACCCGCAGCGGAGTCAAAGCTTCAGCGGCGTGAAGCATAGCAAAACCCACAACAGCTCCTACCCTGAGATGTCTTCTGGACCCGCCATTGGAACAGTTCTTTACAGATTTAACAAACCTTTGACGGGTTGGGCGGATCCGCCAGGCACCTTGTAGCGATTCCTCAGCTTGACGGAAGCGATCCTCAACTTGATTGAAGGGAATCCTCAGCTTGATTGAAGTACATCCACAATCGATCAACTGCCAACAATCCTCAGCTTGATTGTAGTACATCCATAATCGATCAACCGCTCGGCGTCCTCAGCTTGATTGAAGGGAATCCTCAGCTTGATTGTAGTACATCCATAATCGATCAACCGCTCGGCGTCCTCAGCTTGATTGAAGGGAATCCTCAGCTTGATTGTAGTACAGCCATAATCGATCAACCGCTCGGCGTCCTCAGCTTGATTGTAGATCCTCTTAGGATACCCATAATCGACGCCATTTTTGTCTGATATTTCAGGGACTCCAGTAGCCAAACATGGCGCCGAGACGCCATATGGCCGTGTCGCTCCTCTTCTGCTGCTGCTCTATTTTAACAAAAAATAGCTTCGATAACTTAATCAAAGACAAACCCCCCAACAACTTCGAATAATGTTTCCGAAAAATAACTTACCAGATAACGAAGGCAGCCATTTCAAACATGGCGTCCCTGCGGCCTACTCGCCCTCTCCAGCTCAGCAGGTCGGTGCCAAATCACAGAGCCGCATCAACGCGGAGAAGATTTTGAGGTAGATCCGCAAAAGTTTTCCATCATTTAGGCTGGGCGTCGATTCGGCGTCTTAGGAGATCATCAAAGATAATTGGGTTTTTTTGGGGTTTTTTTTAATCCGGCTTCCAGAATGGATTAATAGCAGAACGCTGTAATAATGTCTCCATGCAGCCAGGTGCGAGCCGGATCTTAATTAAAACGCTCACGTGGAAACTGCTCCATATTTATATTCAGCATGGCGCATGCGCCTTACGCTCTTAAAAAAATGGCGCCAATGCAAATTATGAACTTGGAAAAAACGTAGAACTTTTCTATACTTTTTATCCTTTGATCTGGATGTTGCTTCTCAGTCCCCCCCTGCTCTGAACGTTTTAGATGTGCCTCTTTTCCAGAACAGGTGATTCAAATGATTGCATGACCATCAAGTGCTGCAGAAGCCTGTTAATCAACCACAGATTGAATCCAGGTGTGTAGCAGAAGGGAAACACCTAAAACCGGTGGGGACCGGAATTGAGATGGCTTCTTATTTAATAGAAACAAAATGAGAGTGGCACATTTGGTTCAGAAACCCAGTGTAGATAATTATTTTTTAAAGTAAAAAAAAATCACAAGCTTACATCAAAGTAATTTTATTGAGTTATTCTGGTGTGCAAAATATGTCAATTTTTGTACTGATGGTGTATCTGAAAATAAAAAATACAGACAACCAATACGACCCAAAATATTCTAAAAATGAACTTAAACATGCCTTATCTCTGCTCTACTTAACCACTAAATAATGTTGCTAATTCGGTTTTATGTAGAATAACTACCTTTGTTAGTTAAACATGTATTCTTTTCTTGAGGAAAAAATGCAAAGGGTTGAAACGCTAAATGTTTTTTCATATATAAATTACTGTTGTAAATAATAATAATTGCTTTAGTCATTTTAAGGGTTCAAATCAAAATTCAATTCAAATTCAAAAATACTTTATTGATACTAAAATGAAATTAAGTAACTGATTAAGAAGACTGAAAAGAGGTCCCAGTCATCTTTTTACATTTGTATTTATTATTTATTTTGTTATTTATTCCGTTTTTGAGGAACTGAAGGTGTTTTCAGTGTCACAACAACAAAGCACATGTTCGCACTGCTTTACCCAAATACCTTATTTGTTATAACAAAAAAAAAAACAACAAAAAAAAACAGTACATTTTCAACATCTCGATTTTAGTTTCAGGCTTTATAGATTTATACTTATAAACCACGTTAATATTAACTGGATTTTGGAAATGGAGAGAAGGCGATGTTACTCCCGTCCAGACGGGGGCGCTACTGCTCCTTCAAGTTGGCTGGAAAAAGCAGCAGGCGGAAGCAGGTCGAAGTGTATCAACACAACCACATTCGCCTGGATTATTCCCTTTTATTAATTCCTGTTGGATTCTTGTTTGCGCGATGAGTTCAGGTGAGTTTGAGTTTCATTTCCTCTGACCAATAGTGACGGAACCGGAGCTCCTAGCTCCACTGTTTGGACCGTTTTAGGATCATAATTCAGTTAGCATCATCCAAACCTGCTAACCAGAACCAACGTTTGCCATTCGAACAAACCGTCCCTCGTTATGTGGTTCTGGACTTTCTGCTTCGTATCTGTTTGGGTCTAAATTTAAAAAGAAATAAATACAAAAATAAATAAATAAATCGTTTAATTTCTTCGGATTAGGAGCCGCAGGACTGGTAAAATGTGAACTGCAGTGACGTCACGCACTGCAGAACAGAGATGCACTTTAAAAGAATCCAGACGAAGTTTATAAAGCACAAAACTTTGTAGCGCAAAACTCAAGGCCCGGGGGCCAAATATGGCCCGCCATGAGTAGGCTAGAGAGACACATAAACAGAGCCTTCAGGAAAGCAGATTTGTGCCTAAATATTATTTTATCAATCAAATAAAAACAGCCTTGACTAACTACAAATTAATTTAAAACGATTTTCAATATTATTTAACTGTAAGTAATCATTAAATGTCGATAATATATGATAATATTTCTGTTTTGAGACAATTTTCATGTAATATTATAAAAATGACATGAGAACAATAATATGAGAACATAATCTGGAAGACATTTTTAATATCCAAAACAAAACAACAAATAAAATTAATTTTGTCTGTACAAAATTGTCCTTGATAAACTGAGCTAGTTGAGCCCAGAGTGAAAACTGTTAACATCCAGTTGTTGGTTTAAAAAAAGAGAGAGAGAAGAGAACAACGATAAATCATGAAAATGGAAATTAGTGAGCTCACTTTAATTTACCATGTGATTAATTTATTTATTGCAACAGATGGTCTTGTCAATCTTTCAGGGTTTTATGTCAGTCACATTTCTTCCTTGAAGACAAAGTTTAGTATTTTCTGCAACCTCCTTGGATGTTTTCTCTGTTTGATTTGATCCTTTTTAAACAGACTAACGCAGGATGTCTCTTTTGAAATATTGGTTTAAAAAATGAGAAGCTACTCTTTTGCATCAGTTGGGATTGAGTAACTTGTTAGCTGAAAAGAAATCACCCATGCCTTACTTATCCAGTAGGAGGCTTGTATCTTTTTGCTTAATTAAATCAGGGGGAAACTTTTGGTTTCCCCCTGATTTAACAGCAGCACATTTTGGCCAGTAGGGGGAGACAATGAGCTGAAATCTCAGAAAATAAAAGAGTCTAACCAACTTCATTTGAGAACCGCAGCATGTTTATCTGTGCTTGTTTGTGTTCTAGGTGTGGCTATGAGCTCCACATGCCCCGGTCTGTACTGCGGTCGGATCATGGTGAATGGGACGGTGGAGGGAGAGTGTGGAGTGAGTACCTAACACCAGCTTTCATGTTTCCAGTCTGAACTGGGTCTGGACCTCTGAGGCTGGGACAGTCTGTTCTTCCTCACTAACAAACAAACAAAATAATCACTATTGTTTTCCGAGACATTTGTTTTGTTTTTGTGTTTTATTTTTACAATTTTTCCATGCAGATCAGATCTGTTTGTGTGAATGTTTACCCATTAGTCCTGTTGGGAAACGCGGTAATGTGGCTCTAATTCCCAACAGACAGACAGAGTGGGAATTGTTATTGCTGCCTGTGGTGAAGCCTCATTACACTCGAATTAGAGCATGCTTCCTCAGCAGTTTCATTGTTGTCTCCGAAGGTCCAAACCCGGCGGCTCATTTTATTGAGAACCCTAAATGTGAACAGACTTGCTTCCTAAAGGAAAACCAGTTTGAGTTTGAGTTTGAATGCCTGCTTCACCCTAATCTCCTCATTCTACCCAAGTTAATTCCTAACAAGAAACTGTTTAATAAAACCAATAAAATAATTGCATAAAAACCTACAGATTAAAAAAATATATTAGATTTTCTGATCTTTCTCTAGTTTCATGAGGTACAAACAGCTTTTTTCTAAAAGTCTGATCATTTCTGTGGGAAGGTTTGTCCTCGAGGAGAGCGGGCCAACATTGAGAAAGTCTGCCAGCGCTGCACAGAGTGTCCTGAGCTCTACGACTGGCTCTACCTGGGCTTCATGGCAATGCTGCCGCTGGTGTTGCACTGGTTCTTCATCGAATGGTATTCTGGGAAGAAGAGGTGAGACTGGACAAAGCACAAACCCAAAACATGCAGAGTTAGGGCAGAGTGATGAATTGATTTTATCAATTTGAAGATTTCATTTTTGGAAAATCTGGATTTCAAGGCTAATCAATATGAAATCACGTTCAATGTTATTTAATTCTAAGTAACACTTATCAAATGCAGCGACATTTTCTCATTGGCATTTTACCAGCATGTTAACAGGTTTTATTAATACATTCTGGCACAAACAGCCCTTGACAACATTCATGATCTTAATACGTTTCCTAAAATGAAATTGACTTTGACACTCGTAATGTACTCTGAGTGTGAACCTGGTGTAACCCCTGTAAAACTGGTTTACAACGGTTTTAGTGTAAACTGGTGTAAACCTTGTATAAACTGGTGTAAAACTTGTACAAACTCCAGCGACACGTAATGTAAACCTGGTGTAACCCCTGTAAAACTGGTTTACAACAGTTTTAGTGTAAACTTCTGTAAACAAGAAAGGACATTTGGGACAGGTGCACTGATTATTGCAGATCAGGTTTAATTTTTTGTGTCTTGTTGAACTAAACTTGTGTTGTGGACAATACCTGCAGACTGATGATGCAGTAACAAAATATTCTAAAATAGATTATCTTTCTGGTGTGTTTGCAGCTCCAGCGCTCTGCTGCAGCACGTCACCGCCATGTTGGAGTGCAGCGTGTCGGCTGTGGTCACTCTGCTGCTCACCGAACCTGTGGGAAAACTCAGTATCCGGTCCTGTCGGGTCCAGATGCTGTCCGACTGGTACACTATGCTGTACAACCCGAGCCCGGACTACATCAACACGTTACACTGCACACAGGAGGCTGTTTACCCACTGTGAGAGCACACACATGAAAACACACTGCTGGTTAGAAAAGGCAGATTAATTCATATTCAGCTTTCAGTTTTCTCAAACACGTGATCACCCAGGGTCAGAGTTAGAGTGGTGAGAGTTGATTTGAAGGTTTTTGATCAATGTGACAAAAGGTTTGGACACCCCTGCTCTAAACCCAAGCAGCTCACCACCCTCGAGGCATTCCTCAGGGATTAGGTTTTGATCAGTTTCTTCTTCTGTTTTAATGCAAAGTTAGTTTGAGCTTAAAATCCATCCTATTAAAACGTTGAATTGATCATCTCATTCTGAGTCTTTAAATCTGTTTGTGTTGCTGTTGTTGCTCAGCTACACCATAGTGCTAATCTACTACGCCTTCTGCCTGGTCATGATGATGCTGCTGCGCCCCCTGCTGGTGAAGAAGATTGCGTGTGGCCTTGGGAAGACGGACCGCTTTCGGAGCATCTACGCCGCTCTCTACTTCTTCCCAATCGTCACGGTGCTGCAGGCAATCGGCGGCGGTCTGCTGTGTGAGTGTTTTACTGTTACACAACAACAACAACAACAATGTTAGCAGGATCTGAAGGTTTAAACGAGTTTCCTGTGTGGTGCAGATTACGCCTTTCCCTACATCATACTGGTCCTGTCTCTGGTCACACTGGCTGTTTACATGTCTGCTTCTGAGATTCAGGTAAGACCTCACCTGTGCAGGCTAAGGCTGGGCTATCAATGGATTTTTGGTTTGGAGAATCTAGATCTTTTTTTTTTTTTTACCAATGCATTCTTTGGGTTTCTATGATAGAGTGCTGGAGTCTCACTAAGAAAATAAATAAAATTATGAGAGTAAAATCAGAATGTTATGACTTCATTCTGAAAATGTTATCACTTTAATCTCGTAGTTTTATTTTATTTTTTTAATTTATGACTTCATTTTCAAAATATTATGATTTTATACTGATATTATGACTCAATATGGCCTCCATTTTGTTCGACAAGCGTATTTTACAGCTTCTATTTATTTGGACTTTGAATTGATATCTACTCTATGAATACATATAAGGGCCAGGCTAAGTTTTTCTTTCATTATGAGAATAAAATCATAATATTACAATAACACAGTTATGGTAACATAAATAATCAAAATAATGTCAATATTAGCAGAATATAGTTATACTAAGATAATTATGAGAACCCCACAAAAAATAACAAGAAATTAAAATAATAAACATTGTAAAATTATACTTCGGTGTTATTCTAACACATAATTAAATACTTAATATTTAAACACATTAGGATCAAATTATTATCAATATAGCAAGGCTTTGAAATGACTATGTGATTACATAGAATTTTCATAACTATCTAGGCTCATTAAAACAACTTTCTTTCTCATACTTTTAAGATGCTCTGGTAAAATCGCATCTTAATTCAGCTGATATTATGACTATATTCTTGTAAATAAATAAACATTCTTGCAGTCTGGTCCTAATACTCCATTGTACAGTTCAAATAAAAACACTTTGAATATATTTTTTGTCATTTCTATTTTTTTGTAATAGAAAGCTATTAAATCAGATCTGGCATGAGAAAATCTGATTCTTTTATTCATTTCAAGTGGTGTTAAAATGGATCAGCAGCATCAAAAACATCTTTAGATGGTAATAATTGTGTTTTCCCTGCAGTCCCTCCAGTCTCTTATCTCCAAGAAGAAGCGCCTGGTGGTTCTGTTCAGCCACTGGCTGCTCCACGGTTACGGGATCATCTCCATCTGCCTCCTGGATAAGCTGGAGCTGTCGCTGCCGCTGCTCGCTCTGGTTCCAGGACCCACGTTGTTCTACATCGCTACGGCCAAATTCACAGAGCCCACCCGCATCCTCTCCGAGGGCGGCAGCAGGCACTGAGCGCCACCTTCAGGACTGATTTCCATCCTTGCTGCTCATTTAATTTAAACTCTGTCTTAGTGTAAATGCTGCTCACATGAATCTGTAAATATTGACTTCTTATTCTTGTTGGGATTAAATGTTCACATTGATGTTCCTCCAAGTTCTGCTGCTCTTCTCTAAAGTTCCCTGTTTCTGTGAATATATTTGTAAATATTAGTGTATTTATGTTTGCTGGTTATAATTATACGTTTCACAAAAACAAAACTCTGTTGCAGTTTTGATTCGGGATCTTCCGATCCAATCGGAAATCGGGCCCAATTGTATGATTTCAGACTCATTGGAATCGGGCGTTACATCCCGGTCCTGTAGAGAATATGTATATATGTTTATACCCAAATAGAAATAACCGGATCTACCGTTATGTAGTGGTACAGAGCAAGACTTTCTCGAAACAGTACATGCGCGGCACTTTGCAGCAGTGGTAGCTGCCGTAAAGTGAAGCAGAACACGGCATCAACCTTGTAGGCTGATACCTTGTTGCTAACACAGTGTCGTTATCGCTGTATTTAGCGACTTTTCGGACCTCTATAGCATCCTTTCTTTGAAACAGACGACTAGCCATAAATCTATCAACTTTATATGGTTTATTGGAAACTTTGGCCACCGATAGTTTTGCAGTTACAGCGATTAGTGAGAGCGACCGTTAGCCTCGCCCAACTTGAAGAGCTTGCGGTTTTCCCACGTTTTAACATAATCTAGTTAAGTTTTTAAACCAACCTGAAGTAAATTAATGAGCCACAGTCGAATATTCCACTTTGTGATATTTCACCAAAATCACTTAACACCTCCATCATAATAGAGCAAGGGTATCCAAAGTATGGTCCTCGGGCCATTTGTGGTCCTTTGGGGTTTTTTGTGGCCGTCAACTGCAGTTCAAGAATGATACGATTTTGTCTATTAAACTTTTTTAATGAGGGTAAAATAAATTAAAAAAAAAAAAATTACAAGTAACTTTTCAGAAAGATATAAGTGTATTGATTACAAATACTAGCTGATTATTGGCAGATTATTTCACTCACCTGGCAGATAAGTGAAATAATTTGCTAATAGTACTTTTTCAGAAATATAATTTTTGAAATCCCACCTATATGTATTAGTTTTTTGTATTTTCAGTCAAAAAAGAAGTAAATGTATGTCAAAAAGCTCAGAAATGTAGAAAAAAACTGAAGTTTTCAGAGTTTAAAAAGTTTAATATTTTATCTAAGAAACCATCAACTAAAGTTATTTTCTAGGTTTCTTTCTTGTAATTTGAACGCCCCACCAGTCAAGGCGGATGTCTACTTATAAGTAACCTAATTCGGAGGTTTTCCTCTCCACTGTTGCCACATACTTTGAGACAAGTCAGTGAAAATGTCTAAATATCAAACACAAAAGGTTCATAGTCATCCGAAATGTGCTAAAATACAAATTGTAAAAAGTTTTCCAACATGCTTAATTATATCCCTCATACAAGGGAGGGAAAAGTTAAACACAGTAAGTCATTTAATCATCTGTGCTTTTGGTTTCACCCTGTGGTTAGACAGCTGACGGTTAAGTTCGGTGGACAGAGCGTACCAGAGGTGTATAATCAGCAAACCTTTTATTAAATTCACATTTTAAACCAACATTGCAGTGTCAGAAACACAATGTTCTCATGTAGGAGGAAAAAAGAGGTTTGTATCTTTAGAGTTTTTCTTCCAATTTGATGTTGAATCTGATTTTTACAACACTGCAAAAACACAAAAGTATTTTTGGTCTGGTATGCAGTGCAAATATCTTTGTGCACTTGAAATACGACCAAACATCTTGCAAGTAACTTTTCAGCAAGTTTTATGAGTTTGTTTTAAGTAAATAATTCCTTAGTATTTGTTAAAAATAAGTAACATTTTCACTTTAAACATAAGAAAATGTCTAATTATAGGTGAAAATCTGTCAGTGGAACAAGTACTTTTTAGTAAATATTAAGAAATTACTGATTTAAAACAAGCTCCTGTCTTGCTGAAAAGTTACTTGTAAATTAATTTTGTCTTTTTTCAACTGTACTAAGACATTTGAACTAAAAACTAGAACAAAATACTTGGTAAGAATTTATGTTTTTGCAGTAAATATAGCAGAAAGCCTCATTTAATCACATTCAATGTATTGAAGCTTGCAGACGGTGTGAAGATATGTTCAGTGACGCCTCAGTTTTAACTATTTGCAGTTTCCTCTGGACCAATAAACACAAAGTCTCCTCTGAAAGCAAGTTAGCTCCAACATTTCAGTTTAAGCTGCTTATTTTAAATCAGATATGTTTATCCATGTTTGAGCCTCATCAGAATCTACAATCAACTGTTGGGAAATAAAAAACAATGATTCAGAATGAGGCATAGCTGCTCAGTTGGTTTCTCCAATTATGAACAGAACCTGAAAAACCAGGACTGATGTGAGGCAGAACTGCATTCAGAACCAGAGAAGAGTTGATCTAGAACCGATTACACACCGCACACCACCATACTTTCCAACAAAAACACTGAATCTTACAAAGTAATTTCATCTAATTTCTAGTGAAAATATCTTAATCCACTTGATATAAGAAAACTAACTCACAAACAACTTTTCATGAATAAATAAAAGCTTATTTTCAATCAATAATTTCTTAATATTGATTTAAAAATACTAGTTCCACTGACAGATTATTTCACTCATAAGAGATAATCTACCAATTGAACGTTTTGATCAATATTGAAGAATTATTTACTTAAAACAATCTCCTATATCTTGCTAAACAGTTACTTATAAGCCAGTTTTGTCTTATTTTGATATTTGCACTAAAAACTAGACCCAAAATACCTGGTAAGGTTTTGTGTTTTTGCAGTGAAGCTCCTGAACACAAACAATGTTCTGTGAATCTATTGGATGGAGGGCGATAGGGGCATCATGGTGAAACGTAAACTGGACCGAATACTTTCTGGAATGCGCCAGAATGATCACTGGAAATCAAAACAGAAGGTGAAGGCAAATACTTTAAAATCAAACCAGGTAACCAGTTTAGTCATTAAATAGGAAACAGGAAATGATCAGGGTGTTTGGAGGAAATTATCATCTTTGGCTGTTAATGCACAGAGCTTCTATTCTTATAATTAAAGCAGGAAATAACAGCTCCATTTGATTGTCCAGGGGGAAACCCAAACGTTCGCAGAGGAGGGTTTATTTCCACCCTAAATAACTTCAAACTTCCACTAGCGATGCTCCTCAAAACATCTGACTACGACCCGCCGTCAGCATAAAACCAGTCTGCACCGAAAGAACCCAGCAGCTCCACTCGGATCATCACTTCTGGATGTAGATGATGATGATGCACAGAGTTCCCACCAATCCCAAAGCCTGGAAACCCAGGAACCAGAGCAGGACCCAGAAGACCAGCACCACCACTGGCTCCACTGTCCGGTCCCCGAAGTAGACCTGGTTGAAGCCCACGCCCCGCAGGCACTTGTTGATCATCCCAAACAGAGTCCCCATCCTCTCGCAGTCGTCCAACTGAGGAGCTGGGACCGCCGGGTCATGAGATCGCTGCAGCACGGCTTCGTTTGGAGGGCGTGTTCGGGTCCGGCTGGGATCCATCTGCAGGGATAAAGTTTCATTTTGGTTTAATTTGTCCAGCTCCAGACACAACAATCATCAATTAATGGATAGATGCCAGGGCCGGCCAAAACCTTTTTGGGACCCTAAGAATATTTTCATTTGAGGTCCCTCTTACCAGCATTACGACAGGGCCATGTTAAGAAAATAAAATTCTAAAATTACGAGAATAAACTGATAATATTATGAGAATAAATTCTAAATATTTCATAACTTTATAACTTTATTTTCGAAATATTGACTTTATTCCCATTATTTTGACTTTATTCTCGTACAACTTTAGTCTCATATAAGTTCATTCTCTTCATATTATGACGTTATTCTTGTAATTTTACAATTTATTCTTGTAATTTTAATTTTTTTTTATTCGTATGGCTCTAATATTAGGCTACTGTACCAGTATGTGTGTAACATACGTTTATTTTTAATTAGAATACATTATACCAGTATTATTATTGCTCTTGGGGGACCCCTGGTGGTGTGGAGGCACCCAAGCAGCCCCTTAACTCTCACATTAACTCTCATATGTCTTGGGCCGGTTCTGCAGTTCAGACACAACCAGTGACCGGAACTGATTTGAGTTTCCTATCAGATGCATGGTGTCAGACCAGGAAGTGCTGCTGTTCCACTCAGAGAACCCCCTGCTGTGGTGAATACTGAATCATTAACTGGAACAGTAAATGGATCTTATCCATGAAGTGTTGACAGCTCTTCTGTGGGACAAGCTTCCTGTTTTCCCAACCTTCCTCCCCGTCACATAAATCTACCTGCTCTTCGGACCCCACCCTCTGATAACACCACCTGTCCAACTTGCACCACACTGGTCACTTCTGTGAACATCCCCTGAAATTTGTCATAAAACTACTGAACCAAAATGAATAATACATAGGCCGAACTGAGCTCAGAAGCCCGCTTGTTACACATGTTTATTACTTTTACTCGAACTAAACCGAACCGCTGAGCTGACACTAAAACGGTTCAATCATCAGATTTTTCAACGGAGTTCGGACTAATCCTGATTGCTGTTTTTAACGGAACAAACTTCAAGCTAAAATTCTTTCAGCTGTTTTAACTTTGTTATTTTCTGAGCCGACCCAACAACACTATTTAAGTGTTCGGAAGAGTTTCCCCCGAGCCCAAAATCAGTTTAAAATGCTTAGGTTTTGTCCTGTGACAGATTTACCCGGACTGAGTGCAGATCCCCGCGAAAGGTCTGCGCCGCGCTCCGCCTCCTGTGCTCCTCCACAGAGAGCCCGTCTCCATGGTCCGGTAAGGCCGACATGTTCGGGTAACAACTTCCAGAACCCGAGGGGGACTAACCAGGGAAAGCAGCGGTTGGAGTCTGCCCAGAGAGGGAGAAGGAGAGGCGTCCCGATTACAGACAGCGAGATGCGGCGCGCCCCCTGCCGGCCAGGGAGAGTCACTGCTTCTGCTGAGATTTAATGACATGTTTCTTCAGGAGATTTTATAATGTAGCAACTTAATACATTTCTACTGCATTTTTTATGTTTTTGAGTGCTTCTTGATGTTTTAACTGTACATAGTCCATCACTTAATTTTGGATTCACTGAATATGAACATGATTAACAAACCTGACAGACATTTTTTCCCCTTTGTTGAAAGCTTGAAAAGTTACATGAAGCAAACTAGCTTATTTTTACAGCCTCTATTGTAGGAGCTCTATTGTTGTTTTTAAGTTTTACAATACCTTTTATATGTGGTTTTTATTTTTATATATCCACATTGCCTGTTTTGTGTTTATGTAGCTGGTCGATTGATGCTTCGTTAGGACTTTAGAGAGAAAAAACAATTTAAGATGTTTTTTCATTCAAAACTTTTGCTTATGTCAACATGTGGCATGTTTATTTTAATCTAAATAAAATAAGTAAAATAAAATAACATTTGCGACCTTTACCTGAGGGTAATAAAAACAATTTCTTCCATAGAAAGTTACATTTTTATGATAAAAAAAAAGGCAGTATTTTGCAACCAAAAAATACAAATCTAATATTACTTACAAAATTAGCACCATTCTTACATGTTTGCTTTCATGAAAACATGTAAGATAAATCACTGAAACTAGCATTTTTTTTTTTTTATTACCTTTACATTTTAAAGCGCTGTTCAATTCTTTAGCTTAAATTGGAGGGTCAAAACAGTTGCATGTGGCTCCAGAGGCACAGGTTGCAGACCTCCATGTTTAACATATCTCCGCAACACTTGCCTGATCTTAATGCACAATACATATATTTGTTATGAATCATCAGAATCCGGAAAATATGATTCAAATGCTGCTTTGCATGTTCCACAGAAACCGAAATGCAGCTTCTGCAGCAAAGCATCGCCTGTTTTCAAGACTACATTTAGTTCAGTTTAGAAGCAATCTGTGCTGCAGCATCTGATCCAAACAAAGGATACTGGCATCTTCTCTGGGGATTAATGGGTCACAGCAGTTCCTTCTACCTGTATTCCTGAGCTCTGTGTTCACATGCAAAGGTCTTTCAAGCTAAAGGAAGAAATGCGGACAAAAGAAAGTAGAGGAAGTAGTAGGTACAGAGTAGAAATGACATGAGGAGGAAGCTAAAAGTGCAAACTGAAAAAGATTGCAAAGAGCTGCAGAAAGTACAAGGATGAAGTGCCAAGGAAGAATTGCACAAATGACAAAGTTCAGATGTAAACAATAGAAACAGAGAAGTAGATACAGACATGAGGAAGTGAAAATATCAAAGGAACCCCAAAAAATGAGAAGAAAAAATGATAATACATATATATTCATACAAAGCTTCATACATAAATGATTAAAACAAGAAGAAAAAAACATCAGGACTGTTTTTATTGTGGTCACTCCTGCTGAATTAATCCAGAGAGGATGGAGGGTTTAATTCTGCATGGGGCCCCTGCAGGCTCAGGCAGGCCCTCATTGTGTGATCTGCCACTTTGGCACTGAGGTGAGGGATTACAATCCCGACCGTAAGAACTATAATCCCAGCTAATCTGGGATTCCCTTTCATTCTGCGGCATGGGCAAAGATGAGGACTGGGGAAGCCTGGGGAAGCAGAGCAGAGGATCCGTTTGATGCGAGATGTTCCTGCTGGTTCTTCTTCACATCCTGCAGTCGGCTGTGATGACCCGTTCCTGCCCAGCTCTCTGTGTCTGCAGCAGTGGACTGACCGAGCCCAGGTTGGGTTTTTAATCATCTCTAGGGTTCTGTGTGCAGCTGACTGTTTCTGCTTTCTCCGTGTAATATCATATATTTAATAAATACAGAGACATTTACTGTGAACAGAAGATTTCAGAAAATGTAAAGTTTCAGATTTTTGTTATGATCTTATTTTTCAGAACTGCGTGCACTGCAAAAACAACTAATCTTACCAAGTACTTCTACTGCATTTATATGCAAATATCTTAGTACACTTGAAATAAGTAACTTTTCAGCAAGACATTGGAGCTTAATTTAAATGAATAATTCCTTAACAATGAAAAAATATTAGTTCCACTGGCAGTAAAATTCACTTATAAGAGGAAAGTGTCTTGTTACAAGTGAAATAATCAGCATGTGGAACGAGTACTTTTTCATCAATACTAAGGAATATAATATAATATAATATAATATAATATAATATAATATAATATAATATAATGTGGTAGTATAAAGTGAGTTCTTCCTTTACACTGTCACCACATGCATGCTAAAGACACACTGCAAAAACACAAAATCTCTCCAAATATTTTTGGTCTAGTTTCTAGTACAAATAAATTATTACACTGGAAATAAGACGAAACCTTTTAGCAAGACATATGAGGTTGTTTTATGTAGGCAGTTCTTGAATATTGCTTTTTAAAAAATTATTAGTTGCACTCGGATTATTTCACATAACATGGGAAAAATGTTATGTGAAATAAGTATTTTTGGTCCAATTTCTATTGCAAATATCTTAGTACACTTGAAATAAGACAAAACTAGCTTATAAGTAACTTTTCTTCCAAGATATAGAGGCTTGATTTAAGTCAATAATTCTTTAATGGTGGTGAAAATGTTTTAGTTTCATTGGCAGATTATTTAACTTACAACAAGACATTTTTCCAATGTTATAAGTTAATTTGTCTGCCAATAGAACTAGTACAATTTCATTAATATTAAGGAATTATTGACTTAAATTAAGCTTCTACATCTTGCTGACAGTTACTTGTGAGTTAGTTTTCTCTGATTTCAAATGTTAAGATATTTGCAGTAGAAACTAGAACAAAATCTTTGGTAAAATTATGTGTTTTTGCAGTGTACAGTTGTTGCACCGTCAATTCTCCTAATGAGTGATGATTTTATTGCTTTATTGATTGTTTCTCTAAAAGATATACAATAATAAAGCTAAGTCTTAACTTTATGACTGTGTTTGGCAGGTCGGTCCAGTGCAGCGACTCCGGGATGTCGGCACTTCCTGTAAACCTTCCAGCCGACTCGGTCAAACTTCGCCTGGAGAAGACCTCGATCTCCAGGCTTCCCCGAGCAGCTTTCTACAACCTATCGGAGCTACGCTTCTTATGGTTGACCTACAACTCCATAACATCTGTCCACCCGAGTAGCTTCGTCAACCTGAAGGCCCTGCGGGAGCTGCGCCTGGATGGGAACCTGCTGACCGCCTTCCCCTGGGAGGGGCTCCGAGACATGCCCCTCCTCCAGACGCTGGGGCTCCACAACAACCGCCTGTCCAGCCTTCCAGCTCACGCTGCACTCTTCCTCCCCAACATCACCTACCTGGATCTGTCCAGCAACAGGTGGGTTCAGCACACGAGGCTTATGTTCGTTTTTATACTTTAAAAGTTTATGTTTTTTGGTGTCTGGAAAATTAGCCGTTTCAAAAACTTACACCACCAGGCAATGCCCTCAGTAGTCCTAGGAAAGTTCAACCCGTTACCTAGCAACCCCAGTGGAGCCCAGCTTGTTACCTAGCAACCCCAGTGGAGCCCAGCTTGTCACCTAGCAACCCAAGTTGCTTTAACACATTTGGTCAGCTGACTTTATGTGTTGTCTTTCTTTTGCTCGTTTTGCCTTTGTGAAGCACTTTGTGATCTATATGTCTGTGAAAGGTACTATAGAAATAAAATTAAACTTTTTTTTTGCAGGTTTTTGTACTTCCATTTGGGTCTCTACTGCTTCTAAAAATAGGAGTGCTTAAAAGCCGTTTTTAGTACTAAGTTTTGTTGTTTGTTGTCTAGAAAATGAGTCGTTTCAAAAATCTCCTGAGTGCAGTAAATCAGCAGGCAGTACTCCGTTACTTAGCAACCCCAGCAAAGTCCAAGCCGTTGCCTAGCAACCCAAGCAGAAAACTTATTTGGATTTGAAGTGACAGAGGCCCTAAAACAGCTCATTCTATAAGGAATCAAGGAAAGTCTAAAATCTCATGATGTAACAATGATTTTATGGGGGAAATAATGTGATGAACATGTTTTATATGTGCATAGACGTATCCTAACCTGTTCAATGAAGCATAATAGGTCATCTTTTCGAGGTACGTCTCGCTTTTCATTGATGCTCTCCTTTCCTCAGGTTGACGATTTTACCTGCTGAGCTCTTGGATCTCTGGTTTCCTCTTCCAGAGCTACAGGAGGGACCAGTTCAAAGAAAGATCTTAGGCAAGTATAGAAGGAAACTGCAGAATCTGTTGATAACTCATCACACCAGACAAAGATGCACCACATTAGGTGTCCAGTAGCCTTGTTCTACATTTTGCTTCGCTACAGAAGGACTGGACACTCGGCGAATAAGGAACGATTCCTTGCTGGAGGCGTGGACTCTGCTAAAGTTGAAGCTTTTTCCCAATTGCAATTGTAACATGCCAGTTTGACGCTAAGAAGATTACCAGAAATGAACTTCACTGTAAACAACAATCGCCTGCTGGCTGCATTTCTCTTACAAATGTGAGAAAACTTTGTTGCTATTCCACTAATGTCAAAAAAACATTATTTCGCAACTGCAGTATTTCCATTAAATAAGGAGCGCAATTAAAATCACAATTTGTAAAAAATATTAAAAACAAACATGCTGCTCCATCATCCTCCTGCCACTTCCTGTTATTTTCTTCATCTTTTCCGCCTGTAGTAACAGCTGTTGATCACACGACTCGCGTGATGTGAAAAAAGTGTTGCTCTCGCAGTTTTAAGAAATACCGTAATTTCAAAACAGCCGGAAAAACCACTTCATCCTAGCAAAACGTTTTATCGGAAAAATGTGAGGTTTTTTGGAACTGGCATGTTTTGATTAACGATATTTTGTTTCATAATTAAAATTTGTGCAATTTTAAAATCAGTGGAGAGATGGAGAGATGTGCTGAGCCGAACAAGATGGCTGCTATATTTGGAAGAGTGGCCAAGATGGAATGAATGGTTTAGTTCACTTCCTGTGCTGCCATTGCTAAAACTACATTTATAAAACAACATAAAATCAGGGTCATTATTCAAACTTCCTCTGCCAACTGATTGACCTGGTTTAAATTCTACCGAAGACAATTCAAGTCAATAGGAGAAATCTTAGAGGGAGCAGTGAAGGGAGATGAGAATCAAGTGGATTGCGTGTGACGGCAACAGATGTCACATTCAGCTTTTTGTGCACTCCTTTGAGCAATCTGGGTCAATCTTTGCTTCTCACTCAGGTCTGCATGACAACCCCTGGCTGTGTGACTGCCAGATTTCCATGCTGACATCATTGTCCATTTCCCTGGGGAGCCCGGTGGTTCTGATGGATCAGCTGCTGATGTGCAGCAGGTCTGTGGGTCAGTCCGGGTTGATGCTGACACAAGCCGAGCTCTCTCGCTGCATGCGGCCCTCCGTCCAGCCGGCAGCCACCAGGGTCAGCTCTCCACTGGGCAGCAACGTCATTCTCAGATGTGATGCTAGCGGTTACCCGACACCAACGCTGACCTGGATTAAAACCTCGGCTTACCCTGGTAAGCAAAGCAGGGCTACATTTGGCACTGAAGTAATGCCACAAACATCTGGGTGTCTGAATATAAAAATCAGATTTTCCCAAACAGGTTGTTGTAAACAAGACCTCCTGCAGAACAGTGAACAACTTCCCAAGATCTTGGAGAGCTGTAAGTTGTCTCTTGATTGAAGCATAATTATTTTTTTCTCTTGAATCTCTGCTAGTTTGTGCATTGCACCAGCCTTTAGAAAATGACTCGTTACCAATATCAGTATGAAAACACAGAGTACTTTTGTTGTAATTTCTGGTGTGAATATTTTTGCAGACTTGAAAACTATGAACAAAAAAAGCACAGGTTCCCAACAAATTATTTCACTTATATAGAGATATTTTTTCCATGTTATAAGTAAAATATTCTGAAAGTAGAAAACACTAAACTAAGCTCTGATTATAATTTATAACATGGGAAAATGTCTTGCTGCCCATGCAGCAAGTGCATTTCTAGTTTATAACTAGAAATGCACCAATCTGATATTAATATCTGTATTGCTAAATACTTAGAAAAAAATCTGAAAAAGTTTCTGTGAATATTGACGATGTGCCCAATCCATCTGCGCGACATCATGCTTTATTATTTACAATTCCTAATTGAACTTTCTAAAAAAGAGTTTTTCTTTCTTATATATTTTACATTGGCTGTTATACTCCTAATTGCACTGACTGAACAAATGAATGTTGTTTTGTTTTTACATGTTTGACCAAACTTGTGACACATTTGCTTTATTTAATTGTGTATAAGATTTTTATATTCAGTACATTTATGTAAAAAGAAACATTTTCAGTGAATATAGAACTGCTTTTCTGTATTGTATCGGTATCAGCCGATACTACACCTCAGATATCGGTATCGGTATCAAAACTGAAAAAGTGAAGCAGTGCATTCCTATTTCTTTTTTTTTTTAAATCAACATTAAGAAAGTATTGACTTAAAACAAGTTTTGATAGCTTGCTGAAAAGTTACTTTTAAGCTCGTTTTGTCTTATTTCGAATATATAAGATACTTGAAACTAACCCAAAGATACTTTGTAATATTTTGTGTTTTTGCAGTGTGCATCTCAAACTCTGTCATGTGTTTCAGTTATGCAGGAATCTCCTCGTGTCGGTGTTCGCTGGTCCATAATCAGCCTCAATGGCCTGTCATACAAGGATGCTGGGGAATATCGCTGCCAGGCACGAAACATGGCTGGAATATCTGAAGCTCCAATCAAACTCAAGGTTATGGGCATCACAAGACTGTCTCGTGTCCCAAAGAAAAAAACACAAAAAATGTTGTCCAAATCGTCAACAAAGAAAAGCAAACCGCCTCGAACTCCTTCCACCAGCAGCATCAAGGGACGGGAGAGTCAGAAAATTACAAATGCCCCGCCATCTTTACAGAACAACACACAGGAAGTTTAAAACCTTGTAAACAAAGACCCTCTAGCAACTCTACTAATGTTCTCTGAGAAGAAACACCTGAATGCGAATCACTACGAATCAGCGAATTCAAGAAGCTCCAGTCAACACCGAGGTCAAATCAAACATTTTCCTTAAACAAAACAGTAGTTTCAGCTTTCAGAGCTCTTTACAAAGTTCTGCACAGCTGTGGATGCCACTTCTTTATAAAAAAATAAAATAAAATAAAATGTGTGACACAGAAACTTAAGTGTCATCTTTCACTTTTCTTAGAGATTAAAACAGAGATCAGAGAGTAAAGAAAGAAAGTTCCAGTCTAACCACAAATTTGAAATCAAGTATTCTGATCGAAACAGTTCTCTACGGAGTGTTATCAGTGTCAAAACTCAAGTTATCTTTGGAGCTAAAGAAGAACTATCTAGAGCAGTGCTTCTAAAACTTTTTCAGGCTGAGAACCACTTACTCCATTTAACAAACACTCACAGACCACCTAACTTAAAATTTCCCTCGTAAAAATACAACACCTTAATATTTACAACCAGCAACAAAAAGATTCGTCTCTTAACTCATAGTCTTTGTTCCTCCTGGTATGAAATATGGCGGGTGTTTTATAAATGTGACTGGCGACAGTAAAACCGTGAACAAGTCATTTTGGGTAATTTACAGTTTCTGAAATTAAGGATTTTAAACTTTTCAATGATAGGAAACATGAAAACAAAAAGCTCTTTACCTAAATTGTTGTGCACTAATAAAGTTTTAGGGCTATCTGTAATTTAGAAGCATATTAAAAGAAAAATATAATTTGAGTTACTTTGGCAAAAACAAACTTTTTCTTTCAGCCAGTCAGTAGTCCAGCATAAGTAATTTTATTTTAGGTGTTAAGATGCAGTTAGTCAGCGTGGGGCGCATCGCTGCTCACCGCCTCAGGCCCAGATCTGCATACCTGCAGATCATGCTACGTAAAAACAAAAGTTCTGCAACTCACACTGAGAAACTTTCCACTGGAAAGGGTTATTAAGAACGGGTTTTCATCCATTATTTTTAAACACAATCCTTTGGTAAACTAGCTGTAGGGTTGCACTTTGCAGTACCTTGTGGACCACTAGGTCTTGTTATAAGTACTAGGTATTGTACTTCAGTAGTTCAGCTTGTTTTTCAACAATATTACATATTTTGTAAATACAGGAAATTGTTCATTTGAATGTATGACGTTCCGCAAGGCTCTCCTTTAAGTCCCACACTTTTCAATCTGCATGACAGCAATTGGAAAGTAAATTTTATTATGACATGCAGCTCTATGTTTCTATTAGCATATTTTAAATATTAAGTCATGAACGGGAGAGAATTTCCTTCAACTCAATCAGGAGAAAAATGAATCTTTAGCTTCGTTTGGCACAGACAAGGAGAAACTAACACTTTGAATAACTTACAGAACACAAAGTGATTATTAATAAAAAATATTTTTTATCAAGCTCCTTGTTCCTGAAGTGATTATGATTACAAATACACATTTTAACAGGATGTTTTAAAATCATGATTATAAATAATGGCATGTAATGAATATTCTCACAATTTCCTGAGCGCAGAATCAAAAACTACTGTCTTTGTTCCACCGGGGGTACATTTTCTAAGCTTCAGTGGACTGGGTTCTGGCTCTGGTTCTAGTTCTAGGACACATTGCTCCCGAGCCACGCTTCGATCTCAGCCTGGTTCTTCTGGATCCACTCCATGTTGTTCCTCACCGTCTCCAGCGCCTGCTTCCTGGGCATTTCTCCGGCTCCAGCATCTGGTGTCAGCTTGAAGAAATTCTCCATCTGAAGGTCCAGCAAAAAAAATACGACAAACAAAAGAGAAGAGAAAGAAATCAAACGACAACAGGGATGAAATCAGAATCAGTTTATGCTTAAAGTGATTTCTGTAACATCATAAATTTATTAAAATACGATTAGAAGCAGAAAAACATGATGAACTTTGACCTGCCACAGCTGGATCTTGGTGTTGTAGGTGGTTGTGATCTGATTGGGCAGCCGGCCGAGGTTCCTGTCGTTGATGGTGTATCTGTCATGACAGAGAAATCATCAGCATTGCCAACAGAGGACTGTTTGTCATGTTTACCATTTTCCAATGTAGCTTTGATTAAATAAACGATCTGACGAGCTTAACATTAAATCATTTAGGTTCAATGTCTCAGGAGAAAAATAAAAATGTGCATCAAAGGAAAACTAATCAAGGTGTTTTTGTGCTAAAATACATCAAAAATAAAAATGTTCTGCAAGATTTAGTACATTTTTATAAATAATAAGGATTTATTGACTTAAAACAAGCTCCTACGTCTTATATAAGTTTTGTCTTATTTCAAGTGTACAAAGATATTTGCAGTAGAAACTAGACTTGGTAAGATTTTGTATTTTTGCAGTGAACAAATTAAAACATTATGTAAAAAGTTGAATACATAACAAACTTATAATACTGGGAACAAACTTATAATTTGTTCCCAGCGTAATTTTTGTTTAACTATCCCTCACACAGTATTAGAATCACATTTAAGTGACATTACAGCGTGAAGCTTTGTCAGAAGTAACTTGGTATGCTTTTTAGTGGCATCAATTACTGAATTTGTGAAATTTGTAACAAAAAAAGGTGGAAAATAACCCCAGAAACTAGAAAACCTGACAGACATTTTTGTTGTTGTTTTTTTTAATATATTTACATATATTTTATGTGACTGTGACTTGGATTAATTAATTCAGATGATATTTTGCTGCAGGTGTTATGTTGGACAATATTATGTTGGGCCCTTTAAGGTATCCTTAGTTACCCTTGGTTTCTATGGTAACAATGCCGTTGGGAAAAATAAAGACATCAGTAAGAAGAGCAACAGTAGCACGCCTTTCCTAGCATTGTCTTCACTTCCTTGCACAACCGCATCTATACAACAGATTTAACAGGCGAAGCCAGAAGTTTCTCTTTTTCTAACGTTAAATTTGACCAAACGTCTCCTGTTAGAATTACCAAAGTAAATTCTATTTACTGATAAAGAGAGAAAGAATGTCTGAAATGTGTTAATATCTTCAAGTTTGAATACAAAACCATCAAATACTGAAGAAAGTGATAAGACATTACTAAATAATTGTGACAGATTCTTTCTCACATTCTTTTGGCATTTAGCAAATACAGGAGAAGTTTGTTCTGATTTAACTTCAGATAGTAATAAACATGGATGAGGTTTTTTTTTGTTGGTGTATGTAAACAGCAGTTTCAGATGTAAATATTTGTCTGGACTTTGACAAAAACAACTATAATTTTATCGACATCCCTGATCGTTCCTTGAGGAAAATATTTCACAGCTTACAGGAAGCTCCCTGCTTTATCTCTCTCCTGGTGAAACAGGATTTACAGTCTGATAAGTTATCACAGCTTATTACACAACAAAAAGAGGTGGACTTCATGTGACTCTGCACATTTTTAAAATATTTTTATTTTTCATGAAAGCCTCACTGAACTCCCTTAAAGTAACAAATTAGTCTAAGTTTAGAGATTTTGGTTCTTTGGAGGCTGAAACATGTTAATTAAATAAAAATGGGTAAGAATCTTGTTGTTGCCCAGTCCCACTGACCTCTTGACCAGGTAGTCCCAGTTCAACGTGGTCCAGTCCCAGGCCATGGCCCGACCCACTGGGTTGTATGACACATACCGCACTACAGTGAACAAATCCTGACTCCTCACCACGGTTTCATCTTTGGTGGCCTCCAGAAGCCTGTTGGATAGAAGAAAAGTTCCATTTTCATTATTCTTCACAAGCTTTGGACCAAAAATATTCACATTTTGCACGTTTTTATACATCTACTTGGGTCTCTACTGCTTCTAAAAACAACCCAAGTCCATAAGAAGAAAACTCTGCCAAAATGAGGCGTTTCAAAAACCTCCAGAAAGTAACAAATCACCAGGCACTGAGCGTCACCTAGCAACCCCAGCAAAGCCCAGCCCATTACCGAGCAACCCAAGCAGAACTCCAGCTCCCTTAAAGAGGTTAGAATATGTCTCTCTATAGGCGATACCAAACAATTTCATTAATGTTTTCATACAAAATAATTTTTAGATCATGAGATTTCAGTCTGGTCATTTCAGTCTATTTTGAGCTCCTTTCAGAATGAGATGTTTTAAGGCATCTTGTCACTTTAAATTTAAATGAGCTGCTGCTGGCCACGACCCCAAACTCTACTTTTACACTGGCACGTAAAAATGGCTGCAAACATGTGCAGTTATACAACCGTACATCTTTGAAAAGCAGAAGTAGAGCTTCCCACACAATCAGCAAGAATGCAGCAAGTGGCCAACAATAAAATACCCATCTTTTCCGGCAGCCATTGCGTACAGTTTTAAAACCAGTTGACCAAACATGCCGGAGCTCAGCTTAGGGTTGCTAGGTAACGCTCTGGGCTTCCAAGGGGTTGCTAGGTGAGAGACAGTGCCCCAGCAAACGCCTAAAAACATAAACGTATTTCTAGAAAACACCTGTTTTTTAGTGCTTGGTCTGTTTGTAGGAGCAGTAGAAATAGAAATGGAAGTACAAAAACCTGTAAAATGTGAAATGCACATAATATGTTACATGTACACAAACCCTGCCTTACTTACTGCACATATTTCTCTACCTTTAAGCCTCCTCAGCATTAAGCCTTGTTTCTTACAAGTTGCTGTTTGTCCTGTTGCTTATTGAGGAGATCAATAAGCCATCTTTACGCCATCTTGAAAATGAAGTTTTATTTACTTGTACAGAAGGTCTATGTCCCCCACCGATGCCAGTCCATACAGAAGCTTGTCCTTCTCCTGAGCCAGAGTCGAGTCTTTGTACCTCTGGAACATTTGGTTCCAGTGCTCCGGACTCTTCGATTCCTTCATGCCGTATCGGTACACCAGCAGCCTCAGGTTCACCGGGACGCTGCTGCAGGTCCACAGGAGTGAAAATACCACTTTTAATTACACTTTTAAACAACAGATGTGTTGGAAATTAAGATTTTAATTAATGGTCCTGCTTTTCTGCAGGCAGGACTGGATTAATAAAGCTAACCTGAGAGTTTTGTCGATCCACTGTTTAAAAATATCTGATGCTTCTTTCAGTGCATCCTCATCTCCCATCTGACATGCAATGCTGAGGACAGTTTCCCTCAGCAACCTGCAACATTAAACAGGCAGTATAATGTTATTACCATTAAGTAAAAATAAAAATAATTACAATTTTATGTTACTTTTGTACCTCTCCGTTTGTGTGCCCTCATCTGTCCACCCCAGTCGTGTCGCAATTGGTTTAACCAGTTCAACAAACAGTTTCTGGAAAAAGGAATAAGGTAAATTTATCTTAAATACAACCAGGAAGCAAATAAAATAATAAAATACATAAATTACAGAAATAGGTAAGAAAAAGTCACTTTTGTTGCAACAAGCTGGAACATGTACACTCACAGAAATGGGTTCCCTTAAAAAGATAATTCGCCTTTTTCCAGAATTTATCATTTTAGCTGCTTGGCAAAAAGTTAGACAACAATGATAAAAACAATTAGGCAAAAAATTTTAAACTGTTAGAATATTTCAATAATAAAAGAATATCATAATTATTGCATCTGGATTTATTTTTGCAATATTGTGTTTGTATTTGTTTGGCATGCTTTATGGTTTATTGTTTACTTAATTTTTACAACAATTTCTTGGAATTTAAAACTTTTTCCATTTAATTTTAAATATTTTTCTGCTTTCAGCAATTCTTAGGAAAAAAAATTGCCTTTGTCACACTAACAGATTTCTTTAATTTTAAAATCATCAAAGCACAAAATAATAAAAACAGCAAATAATAAATTCAGTTTGACTCCAGATAAATATCTTTATGTTGTGAATTTCTTTTCTGCTCACCTGAAACTTTTTGTAGAGAACTTCGTTGTTGGACAACATGTCCCGAACGTAGGCGATGGATGAAGCCACACGACTCCAAACGATGTACTCTGTCTCTCCACTCAGGTATTTTGTGAGATTGAAGGCGTTACCATAATCGACAGTATCAGCCCTAAAAACAAAACCAAATTTCCAGAATTATTTTTATTTTGATCTGTAATGTTGGCAAGGTTTCCTTCTGTTTTCGTTTTCCTACCTCGCCAGAGCAAAAACGTCATCAATGAAGCTCGTTCGATCGGCTGCGTCTAAGTTCTGGTCAAGAAATCAGAACATTTGAGCTCTGTGGGTGAGTAAAACTGTAAATGTGAAAACACAAAGATTCGATCTATGGACAGAAATACCGTGTGGTTGTCCTGGAGCTGCTGACTGATTACAGTCCACATGCTGTCTTCATGGTTGACTCTGTAGAACCCAATATGGTCGTTATTTATCTTCAGCAGTCCATCTGCTGAGGGCGAATAGTCAATGATGACGTGTTCTGAAAAAGAAAACAATCATTGTGATTCATTTATGAGCATAAAGCTGTCTAAAACAGATATTTATCCTATGTACTTATTCTTTCAGTCTTGTTTAGTCTTATATCTGGACATGAATTCTACACTGTAAAACAATTGAAGTTGGTTTAGCTTGAAAATGAATTCCACCTGCTGTCTTGAAAATGCTACTTAAGTCAACAAGAAATTTGTGTTGGTTTTAATTCAGAAATTAAAGTTCATGATGTTGATTTAACAAGAGGAAAGTTTTCTAAGCATTAATTTTTAAGTCCATTAATCTTGAATTGTGAGTTTTAACTTAATGCGGCAATTTAAACCAAATAATTATTTCACAGTTTGCAATAAAAAACTGCCCTCTCCTAGTTAAAGAGCTTATTTTATTATTTTATTATTACTTATTTTATTTTAGAATAATTTAAATTCTAGTTTCAAATTTCATGAACAACATTTCTGATCTGACAATGAATTTAATTAAACATCACAATGAATTCTGCTAAAAATAAAAACCATGAAGTGTGAACGGGATATTAAAATAAGCATTTGCCTTAATAAAGCACAAGAGTCACATCAATGTAACGCACTTCCATCTCAGGACACAAAAACATGGCAGGCTGATTTTCAAGATGGCTTAATATCTTTTTCTTTTATGCACGTGTTTAGAGAATCTGTTTAGATTCATTTAATAATTTAAATGACATGTGAATTGTTTTTTTTGTGTGCCTCAAAGCACTTTGTCATTTTCAAGCTAAAAGGGAAAATTACCGGCAGTGCTCTTGTTAAACATCGTCTCCTCTATCTTGTTGCTTTTCACTGAGTACCATTTGACAGGAATTGTCCACTTGTATCTGAAACCCAGACAGAATCATAATAAATAACTATGATAGTTAGGGAATTGATTCATCAGTTTCTCTCTGACGATCCTACTGGAAAGGTGAAACAGGCTGGCTGGGGTCGGCCAAGGGGTCCAGGAGGAAACGCTTCTGGGTCAGTTTGGCGTTTGACTCCAAGATGGTGACATCTACGACCGGATAGCCCATCTGTTTGGTCCAGGTGTCCATCACCTCTGCAACAGGTAAGTTGCTCACCTAAACACAGAGACAGCAACATTTGTGTGTAAGCTTCAAAATGTTTTTACTTTTCCTTTTGTGAAACATTATCTTAAAAATAACAAAAGTAAAAGTTCTGAAAGTTCTTCAGCACCAATTTAGGCCCATTCATTACACAGAAGGTGATGTTTTCCCTCAATATTTCTATTCCCTGCAGTGCATGTGCCAAACTCAAGGCTTGGGGGCCAAATTTAAACCACCATATATATTTTTATGTGGCCCTCTATGTCCAGAAGCCATTTTACATCAATCATTCCTTCCAGTGTTTTGCACTAATGCATAATTGTCAGTTTATTGCAAATTTTCAAGAGAAGTGGTCAAAAACATTGGTTTAAGTGAGGCTAACTCCCACCTGCAGGTGGCAGTGTTTCTTACTTTAACGACACTGCTGCCTCAACCTGACTTGGTATCAAGTTTTATAAATACTTCTGACACAACTAAAAATGAGAATGAGTTCAACTCCTCTACCCTACAGGATTGTGTCCAGCTTAACAGTGTTTTGTATCAAATGGAAAAAAGTTTACCTTTTCTTAAATCTAAATGTAAAATTGTGTCATATTGTCTAGCTGGAGTTTATAAATCTGCCTTCATTTTGTCATAAAAAACACTTTTCAACATACTTCAGCCAGAGAAGCCCAGAAGTTGGCTGTTTTGGCATTCTTGAAGTAGAAGTCCTTTAAATATTTCTGCAGGCAGAATAAAGACACCACTGTAAGATTAATCTGAATTGTAAACTTTTATTTTGATGTTCTTTGTGATAGTCCACTCACTCTGCAGCCGTCTCTGAACGCATCCCTTCCCATCCAGTCCTCCAGCATGCGGAGAACAGAAGCTCCCTGCAAAAACGGTCAACAGTCTAATTAGAAAACTATTAAGACTATTAAGCTTCGAAGGTTTGCTGGAGGACAAACCTTGTCACAAAGCGTAAGGAACACAGGAGGCAGGCAAGGAAGTTTAGTGGAAGTTTGAATCAAGGTTAGCTGATATTTATCTATATTTATGTGCTCAGAAATTGAAATGCTAATTAATATATTGCAGCATTTCTGGTCAAAATCCACTCAGATATCAAGAGACTTCTGTAGTGTTACCAACATGTCTGACGAAAAAATAAAAGAAAAAGTACATGCAATATAATGTTTTAAAAGTCACTGAAGGTTTTCACCTTGCTGTAGGAGATGGCATCAAACACAGAGGTGATTTCCGCCGGGCTCGATACGTTTACGATGATTGGATGAGAAGAAACGAGGGCGTCGTTCACCATGACAGGAAGCACGTCACTGATGATCATGATGTCTCTCTGTGACAGGAGACTTCGTCAGTCTGACATTCTCAGAGTTTCACCGCCTCTGTGGAGAACTGAAGAACTCACCATGCCCCAGGTCGGCTCGGCCTCTTCAACGCCGATGTACTCGAAGAAACTGGCGAAGCCCTCATTGAGCCAGAGGTCGTCCCACCAATCCATGGTGACGATGTTACCAAACCACTGAGAGAGAAAACCGACATGAGGATCCAAACAAGGTGGAATGGCAAAAACATTTTATGACATCCACAAGCAGGGGGATTGTTATAGAAAATAAATAAAAGCATAGTATGTTTTTTACATATTTGTTAAAACTGTCACCCAAAACAACCAATCAGAGCGAGGAGGAGGGTCTTAGCGCTGTCAATCAACCTCCTGAACTCCCTGACAAATATGCTAATGGCAGAGAAACAACTCACTGTTACAGGAAAACAGTTTATCTGCCATTATCTGTGGCTATGCGAACTAGCCTGAGCTTTCAAAACATGCTATGCTAGCTGAAGATTAGCAGCTACTATAGAAGGACGGTGCAAGGATGGTGTTAAGACCCACCTCCTCAGTCTGATTGGTTGTTTCTAAATAGTACTGGGAGTAATGGAGACGGCAGAGGAGCTCAATTTGTTTCATAGATTGTCTCATACCACACTGTAGGCAAACATGTAAAAAATATTTTTCTATTAAAGTTGCATACTTTCATAGCTCCAGCCTATGTATCTGATCTCCTGTAGCACAAATTAATGCGTAATTGCAAAATTATTGCAAATTTTCCGCAAAAATGTCAAACATATTGGGTTTAAGTGATGCTAACTTCCACCTGTAGGTGGCAGTATTGTTACGTTTATGACACTACTGCCTTTATGGTAAGTTATCATCTCTAATTGATATGGGAAAGAACAAACAGCCACATTTACCGTCATGCATAAGCACGAATATTTCTAAATTAGCACAAAATCTGGAATTTTGATTGCAAAAAAAAAAAAAATCACAAAAACAACCGCAAAATCCTATAAAGACTGGTTAATGTCAAAAATTACTTCAATGTTATTTAACTCTAATTTAATTAATTTAATGTTTTTAATTTTGCATGTATACATTTTTTGTTTATTATTTTTGTTAATGATTTTATTACTATAGTTAATTGATGCATTTATTTTGCAATCGTGTTTTTGTAATAAATCTTAAATAAAAATAAGGCTTTTACGTAGTTCAAGTTCACAACTACAATTACAATTACATAAGTTGTAGTTCATTCCCAGGTATGAAACATGGGAGGAAGCTGGAGACCCAGGGGAACTCCATAAAAAAGACTCTAAGATCCAGAATCTATTTGCTGCCAACACTACATTTAAGTTGATTTTCCTAAAATTGTCCTTCCAACTTGAAAAACTTTCGTTTCACACTTTTCTATATTGTGCTGAGAAAAGAATTTTTTCACGTTAAAATGTGCCTTGCCATGAGTTTGTCTGCTCATTGCTTATCTTTGCACTCTGAAGGTTTAAAGGTTCACTGCACAGTTCACGTGAGTCAACTTTACTACGATTCATAAATAACCTGGAACAATCTGGTTCAGTTCATAAAAGTTTAAAATTCATCATCTTATCTTCTTCCACTGGCGAATAAATGATCTCACTTTGTATATTGTAATAAAAATGTCAAATAAAACCAGTTTTAATGATTTACAGGACAAATTTGGACTCTGGTTTGGTTGCAGTAGGAGATTTCCATTTAGAGATGAAAGGAGCAGCAGTGGTAGAGAAACTTCTCCTTATCATCTGAGGCTTGAAAGCAACACAGAGCTAAAGCTTTTATAAAAGCTGAAATGTTATGTATCACAAAAGATGATAACATTTTATATTCGCTCTTTGCTGGTTTTGTTGGACCTCAGTGCCACAGTTGACCATGATATATTATTAGAGTGACTGGACTATCTGGACCAGTACTCAATTAATTCAAATCTTAACTAGAAAACGTGGATTTCTTTGTTTAAATATGCAACTTCTCTTTAGAGTGGACAGAAATCAAATGTGGTTGAGTTGCTGAGAAGAGGTGGTGAGGAAGATGCTGAGGACCCAGGTTGGAATGAAGAACTGATGATTTAATAATCCCAAAAAAACACAATAATCCAGGCAGCACAGATGAGCGGAAGGCTAATGCTCACAACTGGTAGCAACTAGAAATACAAAAATGGGGGAGGCTGGAGAAACTGAACCAAAAAAATCTATTTTGAATTTCTAGTCACATAAAGACAACGATAAAGTCAGCCTTCTACCACCTGACATTCATTTCCAGTATTAAAGGACTAATGTCTGAGCAAGAGCTAGAAAAACTATCTTTAGTTGTATTGTTAACTGCAAGATTTCAGACAGCTGCAGCTGATCCAGAATGCTGCTGCATGCGTTCTGACTAAATCCAGGAAGATGGAGCACATCACCCAGTTTTAAAGATCCTACTCTGGCTCCGTGTAGCTCAGAGAATAGACTCTATAAATCACTGAATGGCTTAGCACCACAAAACATTAAAGATCTGCTAGTGTTGTATCAACCTTCCAGACCCCTCAGGTCTTCAGGGAGAAGCAGCATTCAGCTTCTATGCACCACAAATCTAGAACAAACTTTAAACTGATGCCTTTAAATCAAGGCTACAAACCTTTGATCAATATATATTTGCTTGATGAGTTTGATGATTGCTATACAAACTTGACTTTACTAGAAGTAAAATTAGTTCAAAACCCAAATTATTTATTTGCATCTGGATTCCTGTCTCTTTTTCCACCAGTATGTTCTCTTCTATCCATACCTGGTGAACCAGTTCATGGGCGATAACGCTCGCCACTCGCTGCTTGTTGGAGGAGGACGACTCTTTCTCGTCGTACAGCAGGTTGGTCTCCCTGTAGGTGATGAGGCCCCAGTTCTCCATGGCACCGGTACCAAAGTCAGGGATGGCTATCTTATCTGGATCAGAACAGCACAGTGAAGCCTCTGAAGTGACTGCATATGATAAGTTTTATTGCATTCCAGCATGATAATTTCACTCAGTGCTGCATTGTCAAGCTCTACCTTCCTTATAGAAGTGAAATTATATTACATAATAAAACTGACGTCAGGAGACAGAAAGTAAATGATTTGTAAACCACATTTGGTGAATGATGAAGCATTAAATTATGAAATGAAGGTTAGTTTGGAGATTTAATACCTAGCATTTATAGCTAATCTGAGAGTTTTTAATCAAGATATATTACATTAAAAACAAACACGTGCTTAGGTGTATGAATTGGACTGAGTGGGATGGAAATCTAGCTAATTTGAGGAGCCGTTTTTGAACAAAATAACACTGATTTTATAGGATACATGATTTATGACGTGCCTTGTAAATTTACTAAACGTAAAGCTAAAAATGTAGATAAAAATAGGGTTTTTGCTGTATTTTGAATTAAATTATGGACTTTAGAGGGTGTAGTTTATTATGAAAGTTAAAAAAAACAATAAAGACAATATTCTACAGTTAAATGAGTAAATTATTTCAAATTGTATTTTATTTGTTTTGGATTTTAGATAGTTAACTTTCCTTTTATGTTTCTGTGTAGTGCTCTATAAGTGGTATGTTTTGGGATTTTTGTATATTTTAATTAATAATGGATGGCTAATTTAGTTTAATTTTATGCGTAAGATAGACATAAATATACGCTTTGCGCCATTTCGGTCAAATTGAGTGAATTGTTGCAGTGTTTCGAAATATGGATAATAAGTCATTTGTTGACTGACTGAATAAATAACAAAATATATAAAATTTAAAAAATGGACTGTATAAAATTGGATTAAACCGGATTGTATATTGAATGAGTTAATGTTACATTTAAAATCAATTGTATTTAGTTTGAAGCTTATTAATTTTTAATTTCAATCTGGTATTGAATTGGTTTTGTTAGGTTGAACTGGACTGTTTCCAGCTGGTTTTGAAGCGTACCCAGTTTGGAGATGGAGTACGACATGTTGAAATACTCCTCAAAGTGATCAAAGATGACCTTCGTCACGTTTGCTGCATATTCTGCAGTTTTTAACTGGCTGGGCTGGGCGTAGATCCTCAACTGCAGCAGAAAACACCAGAACAATCACTGAAAACTCAACCAAAAGTTCATAATTCGTTTGAATATTTGTTTTAAATTAATTCGCTGATTGTAACAGACTTACAGGAATGTTACTGGCAGAGGTTCTTTCCACATAACCAAACTGGTGGACAGCAAAACAAACCAAGTAGGTGCTCATTGGGATGGATTTCTGGAAGGTGGTTTTTAGTTTATTGCCTGGCAGTTCTTCAGGAGAACCCTGGAAAGGCAGCGCAAAATGATACATTTTAATAGTTGGCTTGTATTGATGGGAATAAACAAAAACACACCAAATCTGGCTTTCTATGACTTCAATAGAAATATATTCAGTTTCTTGGTTTTGCTTGAAGTATTTAGAACACTCAAAGGTTAGAATTTTAATGCAAAAATAAAACAGTTGTTAATTTCTATAACTAGACAATAAACTCCCAATGGACTTGATGTAGGTAAAATGAGGAACATATTTACTTTGCTTTCCAACATGTCAATATTCCAAGTATTTTATTGCCAAACTACCAACTATTACCAGTGGTGGACCAAGTACTGAGTCAAAGTATTGATCCTACTGGTCAAATAACACTCTAGTAAAAGTAACTATCAAATTATTATTCAACTATGCTTTCAAAAATATGTAGATATTGAAAGTACTTAAAATTGTGAAGTTTTTCTTTAGAATATTTGGGAAAATTTGCTGCTAATTTGGACAAATCATAAATCATTAATAATAATACATTAGTCATTTTTACTTAGCTTTTCTCGGCGCTCAAAGATTAAAGAAAAGTGAAAAAAAATAAGTTATGCTAAAAGACTCAAAAGGAACAAATGGGTTTTACTTGACGATAAATAAAACACAAAAAAGCACAATTTAGCATTTAAATTATTTGTTTTCACTGCAAGTTACTGTCTGTGATTCAATGAATTATAGATTAACCACAAGAGGAGATTGATGAGTTCCCCTTTATGGGAATTCAATAGAAATTAACCTTTTACCGGGTTTCCTGTTTTGAGGCAAGCGCTTGTTTTCCATTAAAGTCTTTGGGAAGAAGTTGTTAGACTTACATCGATGGATGAGGGTGACGTCATCCACGCGAAATTATTTTCAGTCAATGTATTCATTAATCTTTAATTAGTAACCCAGCTTCGATTGGAAAGTTGTGGTCAGAAAGAGATAGATTATTCACTCAAGTTTATCCCAATGTAGTCGACATATTTATCATAACCGGGAGGAAACAGAATTTTACCGTAAATTACCGTATAAATACGCAACCGCAGCTGCCGGTATTTTACGTAAATTAGGCTGCGTTCACACTGCAGTCTGAAGTGACCAAATTCCGGTTTTGTTTCCGTAATGTGACCTGTATTTGATATTTTTCGTGACTGTCTGAACAACACACGTCGGATTTGAATGCGACCAGGCCTGGATATCCGATACCTATCAAATTCAAATGTGACGTAACGACCAGGTCGCGTTCATCCGACCTGAATATCATTAAAACTAGACAAATGTCACTATTCTGCGTCTTGAAACGAGCACATGAGAAGAAAATAAACAACCCTTACGGCCCAAAATGAGGATTAAGTTGTTACTGTGCTGGCTACGATCGAACAACAACTTCAAAATCGCAAGCTATGCTCCACCGTTAGCATCCATGTTCACGTCCACAAACACTGAGCGCTTCTTCTTTATGGCGGTTGACTCTCTATGTGTGACGTTATTGCGCCCTCTACTGCGCATGCGGGACACTTTCAGGTCGTCTGCAGTTCACACTGGAGAACACATACAACACATACAACCGCGCCATAAAAAATGTATCCGATTTGACAAAAAAATCGGATTTGGATCACTTCAGGCTGCAGTGTGAATGTAGCTACAGGGACGTTTTTACAGTGTGGACTAAAATAAAAGTCCACCAGTTTCTTATGAAACATTTCAGTATTTCTTGAGTAATCCCTGGTTTTGATTGCAGTCCTACCTCTAGTGGCATGTTGGAAAGAGCGCCGTAGTTTTTGTCATGAGTGATGGAGATTTTATAGGTGGCTTTCTTGTTTGGTTCGTCGAAGCAGGGGAATGATTTCCGGGCATCTGTTGGCTCGTGATCAGTGGCAGCAATCTTCCTGGTAGAAAAATGGAGATGGAGAAACTAAAAGCTCCTCTCAACATCTTAATACTCAAATTAGACTTGTTATTCCGGGAGCACAATGCACTTCAATGCATCAGGGCAATCCCATGGGACATTATGTTTTGTGATGTTAGGATTTGAGAGTAATAGGAGCAATTATTTTTCATGATATTTGTAGTTGTGTTGTACTAACATAATGTCTTCTACAGATGTATTTTGTAAATATGATGATTGCTACAAACCAATTTCCCATTGAGATATCAATAAAACTGAACGTAACCATTTAATGGCCATAAATGTAACTGGGCCACCTGGTATTTTTTTGATTTTATGGCTGTAAAATTCTCAAAAAATGTGCAATGAGTCTGTATTTTTGCTCTTTTTTCCGGAACAACCGCAACTTTTAGTATCTGACAGTTATTTAACATTTCTGTCTACTAAAAAATGTGAACAAACTGTTTAACTGAACTAATCTAGTACCATTTCTCTTTCTAGGACCAAACAGTATCATTGTAAGAAAGTATTTTTGGTCTAGTTCCTATAGTGCTAATATCTTAGTTTGCTTGAAATGAGACAAAAATAACTTACAAGTAACCTTTTAACAAGATATAGGAGATTGCTTTCAGTAGATAAGTCATTAATATTTGTTTTTAATTCCAGTGGCAGATTATTTCTCCTATAATATGGAAAAAATAACTTGTTATAAGTTGAATAAATAGAATTAATACTTTTAAAAATCAATATTAAGAAATTATTTACTAAAATAAACTCTGATATACTGCTGAAAAGTTATTTATAAGTTAGTTTTAATTACTGCTTTAATCTATTTTATGAAATAGCCTTTGTTTAGTCTACAAAATCCAGTTGAAAATTAATTGATTACAAAATTAGTTGACAATTATTTAAATAATCAATTAATCATAATTAACTGTGATTAGTCATGATTACCCCAATTAATAATGATTAATCTGATTATTTCAATAATCGATTAATTGTGATTAATCACAATTAACTGTGATTAATCACAATAAATCATGATTAATCGTTTCATTTAATGAGTCTTTTCTTACTTGGTCTTCCCCTCCTCTGTGTAGACGACCCTGTAGAACCCCACTACTGATCCGTTGAGCCTGCCCTGGAAGTCCAGACTGAGCACGTAAACCTCTCCTGTGTCGGTGGCGGGCAGCTCCTTCGTGGCCTCCACCACCACATACTGCTCAGGTTTGTATTCAAAGCAGCGGCTGACCTCCACCTCTGTCTGGGCCCCGTGGCTGTCCTGCCTCTTCAGCCTGGGCTTGGCGCTGACGAACGTCTCCCTGATGTGCAGCCACAGGTGGCGGGTGGGTCTGCTCACTTCCACCTGGATGTCCACTGTGCCTGTGTAGGTGTCATCCACCAGGTTTGGCTCCAGGTGCAGGTCGTAGTGGATCGGCTTCACGTAATCGGGCAGACGGAAGTTTTTCCAGTCCCCGCTGGAGTCTGACGAAGCCAGACATGGCCCCCGGTCAGAAGGAGGGGGCTCTGTTGGGGCTCCAGTTGGGGCTCCCGTTGGGGCTCCAGTTGGGGCTGGTGTGGATTCTGGAGTGGAGGAGGACGATCTAGTGAGTCCAACCCCTAAACCAACAGCCAAGGAGCAAACCACCACCGCTGCACAGATGATGGCTGCATGTTTGCCTCGAATGCAGTACCGCTTCTCCTTTCTCTCGAAGTCCATGGACAAGCTGTCAGGCATGCTAACTCTGCAAACTCCAAACTGCTGGAGGTAAAAAAGCTTTGAGCTTTTCCTGGAATCAGGAGCTGCTGCTAGGTTTAGATTAGCTGTGTGAAAGTTTGTCCCTGAGCTGCTGAGGGGAGGAGAGAGGAAAGAGGAGGAGAAGTAAAAGGAGAATCTCACACAGTCACTGAGAGTTTTATTTGGTCCTGCATGATGTTAGCACGCCTCTTTTTGTTAAACATCTACTGTCTGCCTGTAAATCAGCAGTTAGGCTTTAACATCTTGTGTTGTTACACTGCAATAACAAAATCTTACCTTGTTTTTTTCTGGTTTTCATCTTAGTATGCTTGAAATAAGACAAAACTTACTGACATGTAGCTTTTCAGCAAGTTATAGAAGGTTGATTTAAGTCAATAATTCTTGAATATTGATGAAAAAGTGTTAGTACCATTGGCAGATTATTTCACTCCTAAAATATAAGACTTAAAACAAGCTCCTATATCTTGTTGAAAAGTTACTTAGCAGTTAGTTTTGCCTTATTTCAAGTGCAATAAGATGTTTGCACTAGAAACTAGCCCAAAAATACTTGGTAATGATTGGTGTTTTTGCAGTACAGGTTACAAGAAAACCTGAAAAACCAAAAGCTGATGTTTTAACCTGCACTGTTGGAGGGAATTAAATTTAAACCCCTGTTGTTATGCTTGCTGTTGCAGGTCCTCAGAAAACTGGAAACTGTAGAAACTCCCAAAAATGCAGAGTGACTGGTTGCTATGGCGATTCCCTCCTTTTCTGGGAGGCAGACGGGGGAGATTGGGCCCTCAGGACAAATCCTTCATCGGACCAAAATGTAAGCCTCAAACTAACTGTAACTAACTGAAAGCTGTATTAAACAAATTAAACTGTAAAACTCTTTGGTAAATGTATATGTAAGTTTTATGATAGGTTGGGTAAAAACAAGTTGGAAAAAACTTTCGAGTTTAAGCTAAGTCTAAGCTAAACAGTCAGCATGAAATCTGAAAACAGAAAAAAATCACAAAACTTAAACTATGGTTCTGGTGAAACTGTATCAAAGTTCTCAACTTCTCTGGTTTGTGTACAATTGTAATTTCTACACAATGACATAATGAGTGTGCAAATCAACATCCTGGTTTATATGTTCAAGGACATAAATTCACAAACAAATAATGAAAAAGAAGAACTACTTTATATTTGGAGTTTGGATTTAGGTCATAATGTTTTTGTAACTATGAACATGAAATACACAACACTCATAATTACATGTTCCTGATGAAAAATGGTGAAGACCAACTAAGAATATTGAAATTGGTAAACTTAATTTTCAAAATTAGGCTTATGATGTTTGTATCCTGAAGTGATGCACTAGTTTTACGTCAGATGTGACAGGAAACAAAATATTTTTTCCAAAAGTTTTGAGGATTATCAAGATGTTTCTTTGTTGTTGTTGTAGGATTTTTTTTTTTTTTTTTTTTTAGAAAAAGTAAGATGGAGATTTAAGTTTGAACTCTTCCATGGACACCATTTCTGACCAGTCTCCGTCTGTTGATAAATCATAAATTATGAGCCTAACTTTCTCTACTGCTACTAACAAAACATCCTGGTGATATATGACAAAAAAATATTTAAAAACTTAGGAGACTAAAACATAAACTTCATGCACTGAAGTGGATTTTGAGTATAAAATGTGATTTGACTTCTAAACATTTATTTGTAGCATTTAGTTTAACTCCTGTTTTCTTCGTATCTGTACTCCTGTTTTATTTTAAACATCATTGTTCAGTTGTTTCTTGTGATTTGGTTTCTGTTTAGGATAAAAACACTTTCACAGACGCATGTCTGATCCTGAGCCTCGTAAATCTTTATTGTTTTAGCAGTGTACTGGTGATAAGACATGTGAGATAGAACAAATCTTATGGTGTCTTCATCCTTGACCTTAAGTGTGATCCAAACATGTATCATGATTGTTCATTCACATGTCAAAGTGGAGAAAAACAAGAAAAGTGAACTCAACAATCACATGTTGTAGTAGCAGAAGTATCAGGTGTAGTTTCAGTAATTACTTACTCCTTTAGTTCCAAAAGTAAATAACTGGGTGAGAACTTCTCTTCAGTAAACTGTATTTACATTCCCACCATCTGTAAAGTGGTGTTGTGCAATAAATACAGTGAGATCATCACAAATTCATCTGTTATTATTTTCACATGAGGCAAACAAGCTGAACTGAAAACAGTAAATATGAACTCAGGGATATATGAAATAATGCTGTTCTACCTCTCCGTATGGAAGCTCAGATGTGCCACAATTTAAAGTGGTCTCTCACAAAAAAAGTTTGTATGTCTCAGTCTTAAAACATACAGAAAAAAAATCCCCTAAGAGCAGATTTATTATTATTTTCTTTAATTAAAAGTACATAGTTTATTGTTTTAATTTTCCTTGGAAAAATTTAGCCAAACAAGTGCTTTAATTCATCAATTCATTTTGCAGAGTCAGTAAATGGAATAAAATTTTGCTGTTATTTCATTTTTCCTACTTCTAAATTAAGAATATGGAAGACTACAACTGCCAAAATGAAGAAAAGCTACAAAAATAAATTGTTGATTAATTAAACTACAATACCAACAACGGCACCACCAGCAATAAAGAGATTTTTTAACACATGCATTAAACTACTGCTTTAGTTTAATTTAATATCAATACTAGAACTTATTTAATTTCGTTCCTGTGATCATCATTTTGTTATGTTACCTGCTAATATTATTATTTCTTTTTGTAACTTTACATTCCCTGAAATTATTTAGATATTTTTTAGTTTTGGATTTTTAGCAGCAAAAGGAAAAAATAGTGTCATGTGTAAGGAAACAGGAATATAAATTGAATAAATAAGAAAGTGAATTAAAACATTTCTGCACACATGGCAATTTAAACAAGCAATAAAGCAGCACACATTTACAAAAAAAAATCTTTAATATTCATCTAAAAGTATTTTCATTTTCTTAAGCTATTCTAATGAACAACAGGTTTGCTAAAATACATCTGCAGCTACATCCACACATTCAGAAACCAGCTGTTTCTAATGTTTTTCTTTTCCACCAATCCGTACAATAAAATGTGCTCGTCTCGTTTTTTTACTTACAAATAAAAGGGTTTCTTTCAGACCATTAAACCTAATTTAAAGCATCGTGTTTATTTTTAAACAGAAAACTCTCCGAATCACTGTGGGCAAGTTTAAAATCCAGCTAAACTCCATTTATTTAACAGATATATATGCTGTAAAATCTACATTAAGGCAGCGTATCTACTCCTGACAGAAAGGCAGCACATAGTACATACACTTCATCACCAGTGGGATCAAATTAACAACAAACTTTGTGGAAAACTGATCCTCTGTTTTCTCCTTTAAATGAGGCTCAGTCAGATCAGGCTCAAAGTAAAACATTTATATCTGAGGTTGCTCGGGGGTTTGGGGAACAAATCAGTCTAAAGAATTGGATTATTAAAAAGTGTTTGCACTGATTTTGTTGAGTTTTTAACATCATCTTCTAATTTCAGTTCTGCACAAACAAGCAACAGACAGCAACTTTATGTCAGCTGAAGGTAACTGAAATTTCTTAGAAAAAAAATCTGTTTGATGCAAAAACATGCTTTCATATTCCTCAGATGTAGATGAATTAAAGGTCCTTGCTATTTAGAGGATATGCATTAGCCAGCTATGTTAAAAAACACAACATGCAGCAGCAAACAACAGGAAGATGTCAAACATTGTGCCAAGATGGAAGGAAAAGCTGCAACATGGCTGTTACAGTTCATCATGTTTGCCAAAGACATGATTCTATTGAGACTTAAAGGTGGAAATTCTCCTTATGGGTATATTCACTGAAGCAATAATCAATTATTCAACCTAGTATCGCCTTTATATCTCAACACTGTCTGTCCATTGTCCTCTGCATGCAACTGAAAAGATGTATGTATGTTATTTTCTTAAATTACTACTTAATTCCCCTAAAACTGTGACTTAATTCTCGTTATTAAGAATTAAAAAAACCTTAGTCTGGCCCCAATATCGTGTTGTCAACTGTAAAAAAAAATGTAAAAAAATGGCGGCGCCGGACGAGCCGACATCACTCTGGACTGTGGAAACCCAGGGAATGCTTTGGTTCTGACTGCAGGATGGCGCAGAAAACAGGCAGATAAATCACAGCTTTGTCTCTTTATTAATACGATTATCCAGTCTGTCCTGGTGAAGCTGAAATATGAAGCTTCGGATTTAGAATTTAGGGCTCCAACCGGCCAATCAGCGAACAGAAGAAGTCGAGAACGACGACGTCGATTTTCTGCGCCTGTTTCGCAGTTGTAGTCTGTCTGTAGTTTTAGCAGAGGAAGTGAACGGAGCCGTCCAGTCCGTGTGGGCCGCGCAACAAATATTAAACTAACACTCACAGCCGTCTCGTTCTGCTCGATGCTTTTCTCTTCGCAGTGGAGGAAGGCTGTTTAAAAAGCAGGCAACTCCCGATAAGCTTAGGGCGATACTGGCGCATTATATACGTCACGGCCGACGGTTAGCGATTAGCAATCGTTTCTAAATAACCGCCGATGGCTCAGACCTTTGTAGGAAGCAAATCTTACAGAAAGGGGCTGGTTTTTACCAAGACAGACTGAAATCGGCTCCCTTGGAGTTTCCCTCTGAGTTTATGGGGTAATTTCAGAGTTGCAGAGGAGGATGTCGTCGTTAGAGATGAAGGGAGACCCAGAACTTAATGAAGTGATCTGGAGTCGGTGGGGAGAAGGACGCGTTGGACCGGTTTCCTCTAAGTTCTCAGGAAAGTGGAAGACTGGATGGATCTGCTACTTAAAACTGAAAATTTACTGATTTAAAACCATATTTACACCGTAAATCCACATGGTGGCATCAGTGAGCCGTTTCAGCATCCTGTCCAGGACTGTTGAAACTTTGTGCATGTGTGTACTAAAAGGTGTGTCCATTTTTCTCTGCTGCTTCCCTTTGAAGTTCATGCTGTGGGTTTGATGGTGGGTTCTCCTACTGGACCGGACCTTGGAGCTGGTTTCCTGACAGCTGCTGTCGAACAGAGAGCTTGGTGCCTGCAGCGTCGCCCAGCTTTCTCCAAACCACCTGCAAGGCAAGAAATACAGCTGTCAGCGCTTAACAGGAGGCAAACATTAACCAGTCACACTGAGGCAGGCCCTTAAAAATGTTATAAATCATCAAAATATTTCCAAAGATTAGCAATCAAATATTTTAAGCCTTTCATTGCTTCAGGAGTTAAATGTTTTGCTAGATTTGAGTTCATGTTCTGATCTGTTCTGAGATGCACTCAAAGGTTACTTCTACATATGTACATTTCTTTTGACATATTTTTACTCTATTAAAAGTAACAATTACACAAATGTTGATTAATGTGAATTGACCTACTATATATATATATATATAAAAAGTAGCCGTACAAGAAATTACTCAAGAGAAAAAAGTGTATTTGGTAAAAAGTCTGCTCGAATATTAACTGATCAAAACAGCAACCATTTAATACATAAAAATTATATTATCAGACGGACCAAATGTATTTTGGTATTTTAAGGATCAAAATGAAAATTCTTAATATAAGTAACGTAGTTACAAAATAATGCAAAACAAAAAAATAATCAGTTTTTCAATATAAAACGTGAAATTGTATCAAAACTGAAGGTAAATGTCTGTGCCTGGTTAAAACAAGCTTCATTCAGACGTTTTACTCAAGAGTAGTGATACTTCAAAATAAAATTACTTCTGATAGTAATAAAAATACTCCTAAAAATATATATTTTTAAAGTTGCCAAAGTAAATGTAACTCAGTTACAACCCAATGCTGGAAGTATTCAGGAGAAATACTGAAACAAGAATGAAACTCACGTTGCACATCTCTCTGACGATGGCTTTCTCCTTATCGTTGAGGTCTTCATCGTATTCCCTCGAATTCTGACTGTCCAGCTTCTCATGGACCTCCAGCACCTACACACACTTAGAATCAATTACAGAATAATAAACTATTTCTTACCACACAGTGTTCAGAGTTTACCTTCATGGCATGGACTACAGCTTCGGGTTTCTGTGCCAGAGGCAGGTAGAACCCTGTGGGGGACAGTTCTCCATTGGGAGTCCGAGGATGGTTCTGATGAGAACAAACATTAAAAAATCAGTCAAAAGTCGGACTTTTTCTCAGAATTACGATTTTCTTCTTAGCATTAAAACATTCTGACTTCTTTCCACCAAATTCTGATATAATTCTCTGAATTCAGAAATTTTTCTCCAATTGCTGAGGTTTTTTTCAAATTCAGAAATTTTTTAAGGATTCCGACGTTTCTTTCAGAATTCGGATGTTTTTCCTCAGAATTCTGACTTTTTTGTAGAATTCCAACTTTTGTCTCAGAATTCCGACTTTACTTTTTTCTCAGAATTCTGACAATTTCCAAATCTGAATTGTTTAAATTGTTTATGGCAAATCTAGTCGTTAAACTCAAATCTACCAAATAAATTTGGGACAGGTTCAGTGCAGGTTCACAAATACTCTTCTGTAGTAACGCATTTTATAAGATGGTAGTATGAATCATGTGGCGTAAATTCAGGCAGATCTTATCAAATTGACAAACAGGTGAGGAGGGAGAATGTTTGGATCAGTTTCTAAACTATTTCCAGCTTTTATAAATACCGCCATCTATGAGGCCAAACTAGGTGTGCAAGTTCCACAGAAACTCAAGTAAAGCCATGGCAATGCTGGCAAAAAGAAAAACTTGGGTAAACAATCGCAGTCACTCCGTTCAATACTACTGAACGTCATGTTGCTTAATTAAGTGACATAGTTGCAAAGGGTCAATTCTGTCACGACACAGTACCAATTAAAACAGAGACTACAGCTAAAAAACACTACAGCTTTAACCAAAGCCAATGTTATATTTCATGGTTTTTATTCATATGTTTTAGGATTTACAGGTAAAATAAATCGAACTATATGAAGAAAAGAAGGCTGGCGAAACCGTATGTAACAGGAGAGCTGCAGAGTTGGCATTTACTGGCAGGAGTTGGCTGCTCTGATTGGGCTCATCAATAGGTCACAGTGTTCTCCAATACAAATCAGACCAAAGCCTGATGTGTTGCTTAGTCCCAGACCAAAACTGAGAGCAGCAACACCAAAAAATAAACGTTTTAAACACAATCATGTTTGTATTAAAAAATAACGGAGAAGAATACCAAGCAAAACAACACTTTATGTTCGTGTTATAGTGGAACTAGGACTGTTTCATCAATGGAAAGGAATTATTGACTTAAAATAACTCCCATATCTTCGTGAAATGTTACTTGCAAGTAAGTTTTGTCTCATTTTTAGAGATATTGGTACTTAAAACTACTTGGTAAGAATTCTTGCTTTTGCAGTAGAGATAGAAGTATTTCCTCCATGTGTTGAAATTCTTGTAATAAAACTCAAATACACCGTAAAGAATATAAAGTGGCCTCTTAAAAACCAAACTGGCATTATTGTAAAATCAACAAAAAGTGCTGCATTATTTAAAAAGTAACTGATGCTGATAAATTTGATTTTATGAGTCACGTCTGCAAAGACAACACAAGTCCTGACATGTTGTTGCAACTCAGAGTCACTGACACAAAACGCTGTAATTAAAAACTTGTTTAAGGGGCCTACAGCTAATAAACGTCAAATAAAGTGAAGACAAGAATAAAAGTGTAAGTTACCTGCAATGTCAGCAGTTTCTTTTCATCCTCCAAGATCCTCACCTTGTTCTGTAGCTCTCTTATGTAGCACTCTGATATATCTACAAAAAACACACATAAATACTACATTAATCAATGTTTTGGTGACAGTTTGGTGTAAACTCCTAGAGAAACATTCTAATTTTAATAAATCATCGTTGTTCTTGAGAAAATTGTTACTGTACAAGCAATAAGCAATCTCAGTTTAAAAGAAAATTGGCAAAAAACAAACAAACAAGTGACTCTGAGTTTTAGGCTCAAAAATCAGATGTTCTTCTCATAATGTGCGTTTTCTAGATGTACTAATCCATGCAAATTAATCTGCACCTGCTGAGCTGAGAACCACATTCTTGATTTTTTTTCAAAAAAGATTCCAGTTAAGCCGACTAATCCGGTCGCAAAATCCCAGCATTTAGCGAGACCCAACCCCAGCTTTCGAACGCACGTGCTGATTTCAAAGCACGTTTCCCTTAACGGGGAGGAATTTCTGGCACAAAAGGTCCACTGACAGAGAACAAAACCTGTTCTGTCATGAACTGTCACCTGCAATAAAAGCCATCGCTGTTGTAAATTTGAACAGGTTTTTATTTTTATTCCAGTGAACAGTAGAATCCAAGCAGATGTTTTTGATTTCGTTTGGCCACCATGTTTGATGCTGTTGCTGCAGGGCGCAGCTCTCTATAGGTGACTGGCATGTTGTTAGCTGATACACCTCACAGGTACTTTCATGTCAAACATAATTACTGCTTAAGATATTCCAGGATGAGTTTCTGCAGGTTTGACCTGAGAGGTTAAGTCAAGAAATTAAAAATGAGGCTGATTACTCACCTAATTTGACTGAAAATACTGATAAAAAGAACTTTAAATTATTACATGTAATACACAGTTAGTTTTGATAAAAAACATATACATGTATAATACTTCTTGTAAAATCTTAGAGAACATTGACATTATGTTCTCTAAAGACATGTTTACATTTACTCCTAAAGACCCCATTACACTGAGTCAAGAGATTAAAAATGACAACATTTCCAGGATCTTCAGGGATCATTAAGGATCTAATGGTCTCCTCAGGGTTTCCTGAGTGTTTCCTGACTGGGAACAAGGGGCTTTTATTCAATCATCCAAATTATTTATACCCCGATTCACACTTTGTCAAGCTACCACCACATGTCAACCCAAATTGTGAAAAGGCAATAAAAAAAATACATGCTTTTTAAACTTTTTACCAAAAAATCCCTGAAAAGTGTGGCATGCATTTGTATCTAACTCATTGTTTACGCTTAAACTCCTAAACAGATTCTATTGTAACCAATTGCCTGATCAAAACCCACCAGAGAAACTTGATAATTCTCCATCTAATCTGACTATTTCAGCTATTTTTGCAAAGAAGAATGGATGAAAATTTATATTTATAGACGTACACAACTGGCAGATTCATATCTCTAAAGCACATGTCAAACTCAAGGGCTGTGGGCCAAATTCGGCCCGCCATAGCTTGTAACGTGGCCCACTTAGCACTTAGTGATTCTAGACTAATCACTAAGTGCGCTTAAATATGTTACCAATCAAATTAATGCAGTTTTTATCTGTTTACTGGCAATTATATCAATCAGTCCCTCCAGTTTCTTGACAATTATTGTGGAAATTCACACAAAATTAACAAATCCCCACACTACTTTGTTCTCATAATTGGAAGCTTATTGCAGATTTTTCTCAAAAATTGTCAAAACTTATACTAAACACCCACTTTGGCTTTAACAGATTACAGTCCATGATCTATGCAGCGAGTAATAAAAGTCACATTTAGCGTTGTAAATAAGCACAAATATCTCAAATTAGTCCCACCAACACTTTGATTTTTATTGCAAAAAAATTACAAAAAGAATCACAAAATTCTGGAGGGACTGAAAAAATGTTCAATGATATTTAATTTTAAGGATTCATTGACATTTTAACAGTTTATGAACAGGTTTTATTAAAACATTCTGGCACAACCGGCTCTTTAAGAGCATTGATGATCTTAATTTGGCCCAAGACGAAAATGAGTTAGACACCTCTGCAGTAAGAATAACTGTCTTTAAGGAGTATGCCGCACTTTTCAGATTTTTATTAGTTAACCAAATAAAAACATATTTACTTTGTGTTGGTCTTGCACACAAGACTAATTACAGTTTGCAGTTGTAGGAAGAATAAATGTTTACTTTTCACCCCCGGAAGCGTTCCTCTTCTTACATCAAAATGTTTCTTTTTCCCATCTGTACATTATTTTGATGCAACTTTACAAGGAATTGAAAATGTCAACTTTAGTTTTAACCACAGCCTGTTCTGACCAACTTTATCCAGAAATAACTTTAAGCTGTTCTGAATAAAAACATGTGGCAGATTTATTGGGGGAAAACACAACATGGTTCCACACCCACTCTGCGTCACTTGATGCCACAGTTTGAAATTCTTGCCGTGTAAACAGACTTCCATAAATCTATTTTCATCTGGCATGGCAGGAGAGAAATACAGTGTGGCGCTCGCTGCAACAAAACGCTCACAACGTTCCTCTGGTAAGGTTTCAATTAACTCCTCCAAGCAGAACCACTTCAGGTCCAATGAGCAGACATGGCTGTTCGTTGGGTTGTTGATTTGTGTCCAGAGAAGTGACATCCTGGCAGAAGTAGTGAAAGTCACCGCTGCAGATAAACTGCTGACCTCACACACAAACACAAGAGCAGACTGTGCTGACAAAATAAAACAGAGGGCATCCTTTAATTACAGACGGGTCAGCACAGATCCAGTTAACCTTCCTGTCTTAGTGCCAGTGAGTCTCCACATGAAGACACTGTAACATGGCGGACATGGAAATACCAATGAGAGACCATTTTTACTCAGGTTTAATTAAATCTCTGGGTGTTTTCAGATGAGTCCTAACAGGTTTTATACATCAAGTCTTGGATAAAGATTCTCTTTCTGCATTAGGAAGGAAAACATGTTCATGTTTCCAATTCGTCTGAAAAACATGTTAAGTTGGAGACGAATTGAGGTCAGAGCTACATATTTAAAGCACAAAAACTTAGTGACGGAATTCCATAGGGTACTTTATTAGAGCCACTAGTTTTCAAACCGTAAGTACTTTTTAAATGTACACATGTCCTGTATTTTACTCTTGTTGGTTTCAAAGCAGTTGATTTTGTGCAAATGACCAAAACCTAGTACTTTGGTTTGTTTACAATCTTAAAGCAAACATTAGAATACGCAGTGTTTCTGCAGTTTTAATTAGACTTTTAATTTCAGTGCAACAAGTTTGTGTGCTCCAATGCAGAGTAAATTGGTCTAAAGCAACTGTTCAGTTCAGTCAGTGTGTCTTCCTCTGGTTAAAGTAGCATTAAACTTTCTCCGATCACTTAAATTGTGTTGGCTAAGCAGATCAATAGCTGGAATCTCCCATTTTAGCTCAAAATCTTAACATATTTATATTTGTCAGACCTAAACTAAATTATTTACAAAATTATAGTCTTAAAATGCAATTTATGTTGTGTGAAAGTTGTATTATATTGGTGATATAATACAAAAATCAGAATTTTATTGTTTTGTTTTAGTCTGTGGACATAATTCTGAAGTTGGCATCTGATTTGTTGCTGCCATAAAGGGCCGGTTTGTAAATAATAGATACTATTTAAACACTTCTTAATACTTAAGAAGTGTTTTATTTAATACTTAAATACTTAAACTCACCAAAGCTGGACAACATTATTCTTCACTGAACAGAGGTTTTTTCTAAGCATTTGTGATTAAAAATATACTTTTTAGAATGCTTACTTTTTTGCTCTTAAAGCGCTTAAAGTCAAACCTGAACTGAACTATTGATTTGTTATTCTTCACTCTTTACTCAACTTCATAAACACAAACCGGGACTTTCAAGTTTTCTTTAAAAAGTCTTGGGAACCGTTTATTGTGCATCATCTTGTCTCATGAACTGTGTACATCGTTTTACGACCAACGTTTTAGTAGATAAAAAAAACATGCAGCAAAAGAATGAAGGCCCTGTGAGAGTCTGAGTTTCAGACAAGTCTCTTTCTAAAGAAAACCATGCGATTAAAAAAACATAAAACTCAACAGTGCTTGAAAATAAGAGCAATATTCAGTGGAAAAAGATTATTGGTGTAAAAGAAGGATTAGCTGGAGATTAAAAGCTGAAAAAGTGGAGTAGCGCCACAGACTGCAAACATGTTTGAACTGGTTAAACTGGCACCAGCTTATTTCGAACACTGCATCTATTGCGGCACCGATACGGGCCAATTGGAACGTTTACATTTTGCATATGTAAAGATTGTTGCAGAAGAACTTCTTGAGATGACCGATTTAGTTCTTGAGATTGTCAAAACCAATCGGAGATCAATTAAAAGGAGAAACGGTTTATTTAGAAATCTGTCAATGCTTGTAAGAGAATATCTTAACGTGAACAATGTTCCTTTGGAACTTCTTCCTCTCGTAAATATAAACAAAAATATAGCAAGGAAGAGGGAAGTAGGTCATTTATGCTAGTTTGACTATGACAACCGTAACCTGCAGATGTCAATGGTTTTTCTGTATTATTTTTTCTTTGCTGCATTAAATTAATAATCCCTACATATTCAGGTTTCATTTAGCTAAAGAATTATTCTTCTTTGGCAGCGCATCTACAGATGGCAGGTAAAAGAAAATTCTTTCTGGCCTCCAGCGTTGTGAGAATGTGTGAAATTTATGGATGTCAACAACAACATGCGATGTTTCTATACAAATCAACTTGACGCAACTTGGAAATCCCTCGGATGTTTGTGTTTGCAGACGACTCAGTTATCTCTTACAACAAATTAAAAGGTTGTTTTACTGGAACTCTTTCCAGGAACTCCACCGTGTTTGCAGGATTTCCACCTTGAGATATTTCTCTAGCCGTTCTCAAGCTGCAATCCTTCACCCTGACCTGACCAGACAACCCCCATAAAACCCAGTTTAACCACTGTTTATGTGCGTTTCTGGTCCTGTTAGTTCACCACTCCGCATCTGAACCGATAAAACAGACGTCAGCTGAGGTGGGGCCCCCATAAAATCTGAGGCTCGACCTCTGACCCCGGTCGTCCCACAGACGATGGGACAGAGTGGATTGGGAAGGGGGGGAGGTTATGGGAAGCTCTGCACAGCCACTCTTTGAAGAGCAACACCCCCCCTCCATTGTCTGCCACATAATGCAGGGAGACAGATGGCGCAGGGAGCACAAATGTGTCAGGAATGAGGCCAACTGGGAAAAATACCACCACATCACTGGGAAAGAAAGAAGCACCGGTTCAGAGAGGTAGCTGCTTTTACAGCAGGACGACTGATAAAGGATTAATAGGTCTGCATTGATTTTAAGAATTTATATTCTCAACTTCGTCTCTAACTTTTGTCTTAAAGGAAGGAAAGAGAACCAATGACTTTATCTATTAGTTTAGAATAAGGATGAAAATTACACTGGGTTGCAAAAAATATCTTTTGGAAGTTGTTTTTTTTCAACTGAATTAGGACTGATCTGAATTGATGACATTTTTGTGACATTATCACAATAAATATTTCTCATCCAAAAAAGGTTTTGGGAGAAAAAAAATAGTTTCCTAACAGAGCGTATTAATTAAATGTTACAAACCTGGATTTCTGTAAACTGAATAATAAACACTAATGCATGTAAATTGAACATTACGACTTCATCACTCATTGATCCCAGATTCTCAGGAAACCGATCCAGACGTGAGAACAAGTCGCACATTTTGATACTCATGTTGCTCCATAGTTCAGAAAGTTTACCTGACGGAGCAAAACCAGTGTGATTGTCGGATTCAGCGCGTCAAAATTACCCTAAAAAAGCTGAAAAACCTCAGACAGAAATGTTTTGGCAGTTGACCAATTTTATCAATTAACGAGTTAAAGCACATCATTATTTTATATATGTTTATATTACATTTTTGGGGTCAGCTGTATTAAATATTGACTGAATAAGAAGAAAATAGTGCTTTTCTCACATTATTAAAAGTAGATCCAAACCGCTTAAGGAGCGCCCTCTACTACAACTGGGAATTGCGAAAGCAAAAGAAGGTTTAAATTAACGTTAATAGAATTAAACTAATTTTAATCTAATAAACTATTAATTGACATCTCTAGTTCAGCATCCAGCACAATGTAAGGAACTTGTCTTGTGACTGGGTTTTTCTACATAACTTGACTGAGAGATCAGCTGGTTATGAGATATTTGTGATGAAATCAATTCAGCTAAACCAAATAAAATTCAACCAAACTGAATTGTAATAAACTGAACTAAATTAGATTAAATAAGCTCAACTGAATCGAATTGAAATTATCTAAAATTATCTAAACTAAAATAAACTCAGAGTTCAGACGATTCTTCACATTTACATGTTATTTCAATCCTCCTGCGCCATCAGAATAAAATGGAAATATTCCCCAGCAGCAGAGCCTGTAAATATTTGACTGCTGGAACTACTGAAGATTAATTGCCTTTAAATAAAATTCGTCACATTCCTGCTGGTGCTGTAAGAAACTGAGGCTGAAAGCAGAGAAAAACTCGACCTCAGCACAAACACGCCCCGAAAGTCCCACACAAAACGCTGCATGTGCACAATGCAAACTCGCACAATGATTTATCTGTTCTGCTCATATTCATCGATGTTAATTGCTCATTTGGCCCGTTTAACCACCTCGCCAGTCTCATCCCAGCAGGTGGATTTTCTCCAGCCATGCTGGATAAAACAATGCCTCTTTATCACTTCAACTTCAGGGTTTTTTCCCACAAAGCTTCTGGGGATCTGTGCGCTCAGGAATGTGGGGAATTATCACTAAGTAGCTTTTCCCCAACAAATCCCTGTAAGACCTGACAGTTTTTTACAACACAAATTACTTTGTTTTTTTGTTGTTTTTTTTTGTTCGTGTGTGTTTCAGAGATTATCTAAATTGGCAGTATTGGAGAATATTTACAAAAACTACAGAGCTTCTTTGTTGGCAAAACTGTGCAGCTTCTGAATCTACTCTTATTTATTTTCTGATACTTAATTCGGGATATCGTTTCACATTTAATTCTGCAGAATTAGAGTAAAAATTAACTCTGAGGCAAAGTCAGATTTATTTACCCATGTTCTGACTGAGAAATCAGAAAAAGTGACAGAATGTGCATCATTATAGCTCAAAAACTGGGATTTGGGATTGATCTGGTGAGAGGTGCACTGCAGCTAAAGCTGAGAAAAGCAGAGAAAGAGGGTGTGGCTTATATCAAGTGGGTGGAGCTAAAACTCAACAGAAATAGCTGAGATATGGCTTACATCAAGTGGGCGAGGTTTTTAAGCTAACACTAAAGCTAAAACACCCAGAATAGATGAGGTGTGACTTTTATCGCCGGATGTAGAGATGGGATGTAGTATGTATAACTCAGCTAACGCTAAAGCTAAAACACACTGGAAATAGATGGGTGTGGTCTATATCAAGTGGGCGGGGCTTTAGCCTTGTTGGAGGGCCATTTAACCTAAAGTTGCGAGAATAAGGGATGGCTTATGTCAGCCATCTAATATTTCATTATTAACAAATAGTTACAAAAACACCCTTTCATCAACTTTAATTTTCATTAAAGTTTATTCTAAACAGTGAGGCTAAGTTTAAGATCATCTCTCTACCATGACAAAGTCCTGAAATTAGTAATTATACCAAAACTCACACAAGATTTCAAGGAAACCAAGTTAGTTTCCCTTTATCAAACATTTGTAAGTCATTTGTTTGCATCAAGAAAGCTGGTCAAAATTGGCCCAACAAACTGTTTTCATTGTTTAACCAACTCCTTTTCTTGCTATGTAAAGTAAAGCTTTAAATATAATTCAGGGGAAACCAGTCCTAGAGAAACTGACTCACTGAAAATTGACAAAAATAGTTTGTGATCAATTAAATAAAATCCCTGAAAGGACTGGATGTAAAACTAGGCGGTCAATCAGAACCCAAAGAAGACATAGTCTCTGGTCAGGATCAGTTTTCCAATCTAAGCTCTTCAGTAGACAAACTCTGCAATCTGCTAGCAAGAAAACTCCTGACTTGCATCTCGACGGCGACCGATTCTCCATCTGTGCTCTGTCTCGTACTGTCACAGCTAAGGTGCTAAATCCTCATTAGACCTGTTGGAGTAATCACGACGGGACCATCTGTGCCGACCGGGCCAGACACAGAAACCATCTGTCTTTGAGGCCAGAAATATACCTCTAAAGTCAGACTCTCGTTACCTGCCCTTTTTTCAAGATCGTTTCTGAAAAGTTCATTTATATCAGGACTGAGTGTTTACCTTTTGTTCATTTCGATTATCTTTCTTGGAGGTGACTGATTATGCTTCGTTGAACCGGTTGGAATAGGTCTACAGGCTTTACAAAACATGTTAATTTAATTTTTTTAACAAAATCAGAGGTTTTACACCAGTAAAACCAGCTGACCGAACGTCCTGGAGTGCCACTTCGGTTGCTAGGGAACAGCCTGATTCAGCCAGGGTTGCTAGGTAACGACACAGTTCCATTTTCTGACTTAACAATCGTGAGGGTTTTTGAAACGGCTAATTTTTCAGACACCAAAAACCTGTTTTTTTTAAACACTGTGGTTGTTGTTTTTTTAGAAGCAGTTTAAACCCAAATGGAAGTTTAAAAATGTGCAAAATGTGACTTTTAAAACCTTTAACTAATAAAAATAATAAAAACCCAAAATTCGGTTACTGAGAAAGCAACAATATGACAAAACACGAATAAAAAAAAAAACTATTTTTAATACAAAAATGTGCCTCAACTGAAACGTATTATTCCTAAAATATTTGAATTTGAAATAAGTCGAGTTTTTGATATTATTCTCATTTATTTATAATAGACGCACAATGCTAGGAATATGCAATCCTATTGGTGATTGTTACAGTAACAATATGGCTTACGATAAATAAACCAAAATTAGAAACATATTAATATATTTGCTTTGGGTTCATATCAAAAAAGACCCTAGATAATAAAAAATAAAAATTCATTATTTCCATAATTAAACATTTCTACTTATCAGCAGTTCTTAAATAATTGTTCTTAGTGATAAACATACTGTTATGATAACTATAAATTTACAATATGTCGTGCTTTTAACCAGCGTGTTATAAACTGGTGTCTATAACCAACATTTAAATTCTCTTCAACAAGAGCTGAACTTTGAATTCTCCTTCTCCAGATCAGAGCGACTCCCAAATGTTACGGGCCGATAAACCGGGATAAGTTCAGGGTTTTAAAGCTGCAAAGGGAAAATAAGTCGAATGGAAATACAAAAAATCACTTCAGTGAATTTTTCTGCAACATCTATTTCAGAAAACTGAGTTAACAGGAAGTAAATGGAGATTTTTACCCAACAGGCTCTTATAGCTGAGAGCCTGTTTATGATCTGAGTAAAGTAGGATTTTTTTAAAATGGAGGAAAGTTTTGTTTACATATACAGAATTATCTTTAGGCTACTTTTAGTTTATTTTGCTTGGTTTACTTTCACCTCCACTCAACATACTGTGAATATGATCTGAGAAAAATAAAGTAATTATAATTATTATTATTACTACTATATATAGTTTTTAACACTTTAAGAACTTTTTGTGTGATCCTTTCTACCTGAATCTGTTGAATTTCCACTTTGCTGGATAATAAAGACAGTTTCTATTCTACTATTTTCTATTCTGTTCTAATTACTCTAATCAGAAATGAAAGTCGCTTCTGTTTCATGAACATTTTTTATATCTGTATTGTTATAAGAAGTAGGTAGAGTGCTGAAGTAAGAGTAGCACAACTTCAACATATTTTACTCACATAAAAGTAAAAAGTATTTGGTAAAAAGTACTGAGTATCTAATCAAAGCTTAAAATTACATCATAAGGACTAAAATATAAAGTCATGTGGAAACAAAATGCAATTAATTAATATAAATGACATAATTACAAAAAATAAGAAAAAAATAAACATTTTTTCCCAAATCAGTTTCTTTCAATATAAAACTTAATTAAATTTAACCAAAAACAGAATTTTTGGATAAAACATGTTTGTTCTTCATTCGGTAAAGTTACTCTCCTAAATACAGATACTTAATATTAAATTACAATAAAGTAAAATGTACAAAAGTAATTTTTTCCCCAAAACTTTACTCAAGTGAATGTAAACAATTACAACCAACTGTGTTTATCATCGGTACTTTTAGTTTATTTTACTTAGTTTGCACACTTTTTCCTTCCGCTGAACTTTCGTGGATATGCTCCACTCTGTAAACCAGAACCAGATTCTTCGATATTTTTTATATTCGATACATTCTGAATCGATATATTTCACCTGGTCGGAACTCACCGGTGCCTCCATGAGCGGACAGGTCGTCCACGGACCGCCGCAGAGGGCCCGCCTTCTCCCCGCAGCCCTTCAGGTAGGCGGTCTGGTGGTCCGGACTCCCCCCGCTGCTGCCGTCGCCTCCGTCCCGGGGCGGCACCGGTCCGCTCAGGCTGCACTGGCTGTCGATGGAGCTCCGGGACCCGGCTCCGCTCCTCTCCTCGTCCAGCATGAGGACGATCTCCTTGAGCTCGGCGTTCTCCGCCCACAGCGCCTCCTGCCCGGCCTCCAGCTCGGTCAGCTTCTGCTGGTACAGCCCCAGCTCCCGCCACAGCACGCCGGCCGTGTAGCGGCCGAAGCGCTGCCACTCCCGGGACACCTTCCGGTCCTTCTGCCGGTCGTCGTCCAGGAAGCAGCAGAGCTCCCGCAGCTCCTGGTTGTCCTCCTGCAGCTTCTGGTTCACCTCCTTCAGGCTCCGGATCTCCTGCAGGTGAACCTGCAGGCTGCGGTTCACGTCCTTCATCAGCTTCCCGTGCTCCAGCATCACCTCCGTGCTGCGGTTCTGCAGAGCCCGCAGCGTCCGGATCAAGTCCTCCTTACCGAACCTCTGCAGGTCCTGGTCGGAGAGCCGGATCAGGTCCTCCATGTCCGAACAGGTGTGTTGAAACGAGCGAGCAGTCCACCAACAGGTCTGGAACAGCTAAGTTATGATAAAACCCATCCTGCGGAAGGAACAGAACCAGAACCGGCAGGGGAAAAAACACAACAGCGGATTCAGAGAGTTCCCAACATCCCAGATCAGAATTTGTTGCTCCTGAAGCAGCAGAAACACTGAGAGAGAGAGAGTGGGGCTGCCACTGAAAACACGCAGGAAAAACAGAAACACTCTGCAATGAGAGAAACAGCGCCCTCTACAGGCCAGGCAGTGGAACTACAGGGCAGGTCGGAGGGCAGCATCACAATAAAAAGATAAAAACAAATTACCACTAAAAAACTCAGACATTTTGAGATTAATCTCAGAAATCTTCTAGAAAAAGAAATAGAAATGTATAATCTTAAGAAGTAAAACATTTGCTGGAAAAAAACCCCTCAGAAATTCTAGATTAATTTGAGAAATTTCTAGAAAAACACTCAAGTTTCTGAGTTTCAAAAGCTTAAAATGTTCAACTTTTTTCTAGAACATTTCTGACATTAATTTAACATGTTCTGAGCTGTTTTCCAGCCAACTGTTTTACTTTTCAAGCTCAGAAAATTCCATGTTTTGTAACAAAATTTTTTCTAGTAAGTCCTTGCAAGAAAAAAGAAAAGCTGCTCCACAACTTCGAGCAGGTGTGGAGCAGTTCAGGTTCCACGTGGATGTTGAAGGTGAGGCCGGCCAGCAGGTACATGATGAAAATGGCCAGGAAGAACATGTCAGACATTTTTTTTTTTTTTTTTTAATTTGGAAAATTTATGAGATTAATCTCAAAATTGATGTACTTGTTTTTTCTAGTAATGTTCTACTTTATAAATTAAAATTTTAATTTTTTTTTTAAAATGTAAAACATTTCCTAGATTAATCTCAGAATTGTAAGTCTTTTTTTTTTTTTGCAAATATTTAACTTTTTTGATGTCAGGACTATTTTTGATTTTCTAAAAAAATGTGAGGTTAATCTCAAATTTCAAAGTTTTCTACTTTTCAAATTTCTGGGTTTTCTCTTTAGAACGTGAAAAATTGAAATTAGCAACTTAGCTGAAACCCGTATTTACATATAAATGTTAACATAAAATGTCCCATTTTTAAAAATAATGTGTGTTTAGTTGAGACTGTTCAAATTCAAAAATACTTTTTATCTCAATGGAAAATTTAATGTTGAATCATGTCATCCAAATTTCTTCAAAGTCTTTGTGGATTAAAGTATCTCCAGTAGCAGTCAGTTTTGCAACGAATTTGCAGAGGCCTCTGACTGAAGTCATAACATGCCAACAACTGAGACAATATTTCACAGTAACATTGTCCTGGATGGCACCATCAGTTTTCAGCAAGCTAAACTTATCCACCTCATTTGCTTTTGCTGCTCCTTGTTTTTGATTTTCTTTTAACTTGTATTGAATGTATGAAAAAAAAAAAAAAAAAAAAAGAGTTCAGCTTGCATCTCTCTTTATTTCAACAGCAGGAAGTCATGTGGTACAGTCAAACAAAACAGAAAATATATATTCACATAGAATATATATATAATAAATTGTACATTTCTTACATTTCTTTATTACTTTTCATGTTAACATGACTAAAGAAAAACAGGGCAAAGTGTCTCATAACAGTTCCTTCCATATATTGTAATTACACCATGCTTACTTTTTGGCTTACTGTTGGTTTAAATGAAAGGATTTCATGATGGAAATTTTTAAAGAAACTTTAATTTTTCTAGAGGTTCTTAAGGATTTTAAACTAATACATGTGGGAAGTTTCATTATTATTTAAGAGAGAATCTGAAAGTTACACAGGAGGGTTTTCTATACAGGAGTAAAGATGAGAGCAGATAAGTCCATATTTTATCTACACACAGGAGGGAAAAATCGATTTAAATAGGATTTATTACCATATTTAAACCCTTCAACATCAAATGTTTTCAACACAGAGGAAATCAAATCTATGAACTAAAAACAATGTTTTAAGAAGGTTTTGAGTTTATCTGAAACAAAACAAAATCAAAACGTCACTCCAAGTGAAACTCATCCGCACCGCAAAACAGACTGAATCAAGGCGACTTCGGTTACGTCCTCATCATCAGCGCTCCGGATCGGGTCAGGCCTCTTCTGACTGGAAGGCTTTAAATACGTGCATGTGTGTGTGTGAGTGTGTGAACGAGAAAACACGGCGGCGGCAGCGGCGGGTAAGGGGAAGCGCTCAGACCAGCTGCCACTCGAAGGCGAACATGACGTTGACGACCTCCAGGCTGCGGGCGATCTCCTCCAGGATGCAGTGCTGCTGCCACAGCTGGTTCAGCTTCCTGTAGCGCTCGGGGCAGAGGTGCAGCGGGTTGCCCCGCCTGGAAAACAAAACATTTACACTCGCAGCAAAGCCTGTCGCAATAAACGATGAATTAAAACAAGCTCAGTTTAATCATTTGAATGATTTATCGTTTTGTTTTGCCTCCATTTCTGACAAAACTGAACAATTTTGTTTATTTATTTTGGATATTTTAAAATGTTTGGTTTGGTTTTTGACAATTATTTAAACAATAGATTCATCACGATTAATAGCTTCGGTCCTAATCTGCATGAAAGCAAACCTTCCTACAAACTCTGGGAATTGTAGAGTTTAAATATTTAAAGTATTAAAATAAAATATCTTTGATCTCTAGCCGGTATTTTGTATTTCACTGCATGTATCATTGTTCATTTAACGTTAAGCCGCCAACATGGCGTCCATCAGATATTCCTCCAACCAACTCTGGATCCGTCTGTCTAGTTTTCTACCATCTGTAGAAATGATTAGACCGGTCACAATAATCAATAAAATGATCAATTAAAACAAACTCAATAATTTACATCTGCATAATTTTTCTCTTTTCTCTCTTTCTACCAAAAACTAGGTGATAAAACTCTTTAGTTTCAACTAACCCAACAATTTTTATTTTCATAAATTATTTTGTTTTTCTTGTTCTAATGGACATGATTAGTTAATTGATTGGAACCAATTTTAATCTAAACAATCATTAATTGACAATTAATTTTAAGTTAATTTATTGTATAATTTAAAACCCATGTGGATTCCTAATAATTTAAGTAAAAATAAAACTTATTTCTGCAGGTACATCAGACTTATTCAACAAAGATCAGAGGGGAAACATTTTATTTTTTGTTCTTCTTAGTTCCTGAATTTAGTCTAAAAATTACTAAACAAAAGGAAAAAAAAGTTTCTAAGAATAAAACATTCCAACAGAAAATATTTACGATGGATTTATCTCACATTCAGTTCATTTTGACCAATCAGCGATCAATGATCACGATATTTTATGTTTGTCCACCAGATGGCGCTGTTTCCCGATGACAGATGATTTCTGGCTGATTCTATGAACATTAATTATGTTCCTGTTTATGTCAGATAATTTCATTACAAGGTTTTAATACCAGAAAATATAATATTTGACATGAATATTTCAGAGGTTTCCTGTGGAAAATATGTATTAAGATAAAACTTTTATTGTTTTTTAATATATAAAACAAAAATAAAAAACAGATTAGGCAAGTGTAATTTTGAGGATTAGTTTTATTAATTAACTACAGTGTTCTCGGTTAATACAATTGTCACGAAACCCCAAAAAATAACGTTTAAGAAAGCAAAAGTGAGATTTTGGCATAAACAGAAGAATTTCTAGAAACGCACTAGAGAAAAGTTTAAATATTTTGTCTTATTATTCTTTAATAGTTATACTTTATTTCTATACAACTTTATTCTCCAAATATGACGATTACAAATTTATTTCCTTATTATTCTGACATTATCCCCTATTCTGACTTCATTATCCTATTTCACCTATTTTTGTATTCCAGAAATATAACCTCATATTATTACCGTATTCTGTAAAAATGAGCTTACTCTCATTATTACATTATTTACATGTTATTGTATGACTTTACTTTTGTATTTTTTATTACTTTGACTTTTTTCTCGTAGCCTTATGACTATTTTTGAAATATTGTGACTTCATTCCATTTCAACTATTTTCTTACAACTATTCTCAAAATATGGGTTTATTCTCATATTACTACAACATTATTTACAAAGTTAAACTACTATTGTACAACTTTATTCTCGTAGTATGATTTTACTGTCATAATTTTATTTATTTTCTCAAACGGTCCTAATACTGTGTCATATAAAACAGTGTTAAAAGTAAAAATGATGCGTCTGCAGGAGGTAAATGTCCATCTTACCCAAGGTGAGGGTCAGTTTCTCCATAGTCGTCCAGGTACGGAGCGGGGTAAGTGCTGCCTCTCGTCTTACTGGCCATCAGGACAATTTCACACTCTCTGATTCTGTAACGAGCCACATCTCATTTTCTTAGAGCCCAGAGCTTCAGCAAGTGTTGCTGAGCGATAAATAAAGAGTCCAGGGATGAACTGACCTGAGAAACATTCCCACTCCGGCTCCACAGGTGGCAGCGTGGGCCGTGCACGCCCCCACGTCCTCCCCGTCCAGCTGACTGAGGCAGCAGGAGCTCTGCGAGCAAAGCATGGCGCCGCAGACCAGGCACAGCGTCGGGTGCTTCCTCTCGTCCACCGTTGACTTCGGACACCTGAGGGACCAGAACCAGCAGGTGAGAGGAGTCGGACCGAGACGAGGCAAACGGAGACGACGGGGTTCCTTACTGAAAGTGGCTGGCTTTGTTCAGGAGAGCGCTGTAATCCTCTGGAAGATCGATCAACCGATTCCTTCTCCTCGGATATCTGAAGAATATCAGCAATTTATTTCAGCAATTTGTTAAAATTTAAGATCTTTATTAATTAAATTTAACACCTATTTCTCCACAGAAACTTACAAACTTAGTCTAACCAGCTGGCGATAAATTTTGTACTTCGACCTTTACAGAAGCAAAAAAAGCTAGTTAGCTAACTTGCTAGTTAGCAGTGAGTCAGAACGCAAAGGTTGAGTTGTGAAACTTAGTCTGGCAGAAAAGTCCTCAGAGGAAAGTACTAGATAGTACATACAATTAAATAGTCCTTCCAAGACAAAGTTAGTCAGATGTACTTATACTTTGAAACAGTTAGCAGTAATTAGCATGAACTGCTTCGAGTGACAGAACGAAATAAAGATGTCATATATAAAATGTAATATATATGTAAATTACATCATTAAATAATCCTACCAAAATTTAAGTCCTGTGATTAACGTATTTAAAGCTAATTTGCTTTTTATTATTACTATTATTTAAAGAATTTAAGGCTTTAATTTTAGATACGTCAAGTTAAGACTTTTTAAGGACAGAAAAGCTTCTGTAGGTTTCACCAATTCAGACTTTTTAAGTAAATTATTAATAATCTCCAAAGAAATGTACAAACGTCGTCCAACCAATTGTGGATAAATTTTCACTCAGCCATGATAGACGCAACAAAAGCTAGACAGCTAGCTAGTTAGCAAGGTTATGTTAGCAGTAAGTCAGAACTCAATGACATTTGTGTGACTCCTTTATTTTGCTAAAAAGTTACTCGAAAGTTATTTTTTGTCTTATTTCAAATGTAACAAGACGCTTGCACTAAAAACTAGACCAAGATTTTGTGTTTTTGCAGTGCATCACATGGGTTAGCAACAAATGTGGCAAAGATGAACGTCATCCAGCCAACCGTCGATAATTTAAACTTACCAATGATAGACGCAAAAAAAGCTAGCTAGCAAGGGTTTATTAGCAGCTAGTTAGCGGTAGCCTCAAGCGACTCGAGTCACAGAACGTGATTTAAGATCTCCAGCTTTCGTTTCCCACGAGAAAAGTAAAATGCATAGAAAAAACGAGATGAAACAGTTCTGTCACAACAAAATTTAAGACCTGTGCTTAGCGTATTTAAAGCTAACTTACATATTTTCGAGTTAATTTAAGACATTTTAAGGTTTTAATTTTATATCCATGAATTTAAGACTTTTTAAGAACGAGTTAACGCCAACCTGATGATCTGGGTTTTCCCTTGCAGGGCTTTGGTAATAGAGGGGCTCCCACACCACCTATAAAACATAAAGTTAGAAAACTCTCCATTTAGCTAGCGGCTGCTTCAAGCTGCAGCAGCATTTCCACTCACTTTTGAAGCATTGGAGAAACTGCGTCTCTGTAGTCCTGGAAGAGCTGAAATACATTGAACGGTAGAGCCAAGTAGCTACACAGCGCCTCCATCTGTCCTGGAGAGGAAACTACAACACAAAACATCGACCTTAATTTGAAAGGTTTCACCAATTTTAGTTAAACTTGATACCAAACCCGGAGTTTGACTCACCAGGAGCGCTAAAAAGCTCCTCTGGAGGCTGAACTCCAGTAAGGCAGTTAAAAAACAGAGCAGCACTTCGCAGGAAAGGTTCAATTCCCGCCTTAACCCTTTGAGCCACGGAGCCACCGGATAAATCTGGAACCAGCCTGAAACAAAGTAGCAGCTGTTACCACCAAGCATAGACACACAAGACCTACCATGTGGATTTGACATTAAAAATGAAACTATTATCTGTGTTTTTGCAGATAATTAAAGTTAAATAAAAGAAGACAACCTTCCAGTGTGTAGCAACACTGTTGTGTGTAACTCTGCTGCTAATCTTGCTTCCTCTGTCTCCTCTCCATCGCCTGCAGCTGGAAAATCTGGAAAAAAGAATTAAAAAAACATTACAGCTTTCAGATCCAGTTTAACTTTCTGCTTATTTACAAATCTGCAGCTCCTTTGGGAAAGTTTCCCTCCAATTTGGCTGTTTGGCTTGAAGGAATCCCATAGAATTCAAGTCAGGGATCAATATTAGAAAGAAGTGGGAGATAGAGCTGGGTGACATGGCTTAGAAATACAATCCCGTTTTCTTTAATAAAAACAAACATTTTTAAAACTTGACTATTTCAATCAATCTTTCTGTGAGCTGAATGACACTTCCCAGAGTTTTCTGGATGATGCGACAGTTCTCTTAAAAATGAGGAAGACCAGAAAACATTCAAGTGTCAGAAAATAGCAACAAGAAACTTGATAAACTTGCTCATATTTACAGTCTGAAGAGAACAAAATCAAAAGTTTAAGCCAACTGGAACGGCGATGAACGAGGATGAACCAAACGACAGCAAACCTTCTGTGTGACACATTTGAACCGAACAAGTTGTCTGTGAGGTTCTGGTACCTGTGGAGGTCAGCAGGACCTGCAGGATGTGAGCCATGGTGACCAGGTGAAAGATGTACATGTTGTTGAAGGCGGAGCTAACGGCAGATGGCTGCAAGTCGATTCCTTCCTCCTGGTACAGAGAAGGAATCGACAACACCAACCCCACCTGACGGAAACAAAGGAGGTTAAAACTCTTAAAGGTGAACTATTATGCTAAGCTACAGCTGTGGCCAACTCAGCATTTACACTCACATGTGAAAACAGCTGCAAACAGATGAACAATTACACAACAGTACATCTTTGAAAAGCATAAGTATAGCCTCCTGCACAACCAACCAACAAGTGGTTTCTGGATGGCAAGTCAACAACAAATCACTGTGTTTTCCAGCAGCCATTGTACAGCGCGGTAAAACCAGTTGACCAAACGTGCTCAGCCTGGGTTGCTTGGTAACAGCGAATGTGATTTAACAATCGGTAGGTTTTTGAAATGACTCGTTTTCCAAACACCAAAAGAAAAAATAAAACCCAATAAGTTATTGGCAAAAACATCCGGGTGTTTTTAGAAGCGGTTTAATAGTTTCCCTTTAAGCATTTTCCCTTTCAGCATCTATGCACCAAAAATTTGGAACAAACTTCCAGAAAACTGTAAAAACAGCTGAAACAATAACTTCCTTTAAATCTCGACTAAAAATCACCTGTTTAGAGTTGGATTTGAAACTTAATCAATTATAAATTTAATGATGGGCCTTAGCTTAATGTCATGTTTTAATTGTTGATTCTATGTTGCATGACTTTGTGCTTTTGTGTTTGTTATGATGTAAAGCACTTTGAAATGCTTTGCTGATGAAATGTGCTATACAAATAAAATTTGATTGATTGATTTAAGACCCCTGAAAACTAAAAATCAACCTCGATTCTGAAATGCTTTATTATACACACGTAAATTTAAAAGTAGATAGGACAGAGTGAAAGCTGCTCCGTTGAAGGGTTGCCTACCAAGAGGTGGAAGAAGTCCACATCCAGAATAGAAGGCGTGTTCTTCCTGCTCAGAACCGGCAGCAGCACTGAGGAGAGACGCTTTGATTACAGGAGCCACTGAACAAATACTGTAAGGAAATGAGCTTCTTTCACATTAAAATAAAACCTTTCCTTCTCATAAATCACATATATTAACAATCCTGAGCTGCAAAACCCAAATATGTATCCGCAACAGTTTATGTGCAGTTCTAAACACATTTTTGCAACTTATTTGCTTCTTACGGATTATTATACTCGTTTTTTAGGTGAATAACTTCCTACCAGCTAGCATGACTGGGTATTTAATATGAACATAGAGCTGCAGAGTAATCAATTGATCATAAACTTGATTATACAATCTCAAAAAAGCCCATTTGCTGAAAGACGGTACAAAAAATACAGTTTGTTAAATTTAAGATTTAACTCAATCTTAAATTTAGCATTTAAGATTAAAATGTCTGAAAAGGTTTTCTACCCAGAATTCCTCAATTGTCAGTTTGAGCTTCACCCATTTCCAATTCTGTAAAAAATAACTTTTGAAAATCCAATTATTAATCAGTTAATCTAGAAAATAATCGGTAGTTGAGTTTTGTACATTTTATATATATAAAAAAATTTACATCTTTTAATACAAATGATCAATAATGCACAAAATGAATACTGTTATTGAATTTTAGGCAATAACTTATTTAATTTTTTTAAAAATTAATTTGTTTATTTGTACCATTTAATGCGTTTCTAATATAAAGGCAAAAAATACTTAAATAAAAGTGCCCATGTTTTAAAGCATCAAAATAATCAGTCGCTGCAGCCCCATATGTTTGTTTTTGTTTTTCGTTTCTGTAATCTGCCCTTCGAAGAGCTTAAGGATGAGTTTTCTGTTCGAACCTCCCATCATGTCTGCAAAGTGCATCTGGATTACTCCCTGGGAGCTCTTCAATCTCTGTGACGCTGCAAACTGAACAATCGCCTTCAGTCCTGCAATCTAAAAGCAAACACAGAAACTTAATACCATTTTTCCCAGAATATAAACGCTCAACCTCCGGATTTCTCAGGTGTCTCACCTGTCTGTTTTGTAGGGATCCAAACAGCGGCTTGTCCTCTTGCTGCAGAATGTTTTCTATAAAGAAAAGCAAACAAAAACTCAGAAAAACAGAGGTGGACCTGTAGACCGGGGCCCTGTGGACGGGGTGAGGATGGTACCGATGGCCTGGATGGTGAAGGCGCACGTGTTCCAGGCCATGAGGGGAACGCGGGGGCAGAGCTCGTTGGGCGCCGTCTTCAGTCCCACCCTGTGGACCGTCGTGGCGCACACCACCAGCATTTCAGCGATTCCGTCCGAGAACTTTCTCCTAAATAAAACCAAAACCAGACGGAGAACTTGGAGAGGGTTGCCGTGGAAACATACGCACATATTGCTGGAAATACTCGATGGCTGGACTCACGATTCTTGAACTCCGTAGGCCAGAATGGATCTGAAGTCCGGCTGGCCGTCACCGAACAGGCCGGTGGTGCCGGTGGCACCGCTGCTGCCGCCGTCCGTCTGGACGTCTGAGAGAAGCAAAAATATTGATATTTATAAAATAAAAAAGACATAAACCTCAGTTTCCTCAAGTTAAATTAGACCAACATGTTCCACTTTTTTGCTTTATGAATTTATTACAGTAATGTTTATCCTTTCCAAATACAAAATAAAAACAAATACTGAAAGAAAAAAAAACAAATGAAATATATGAAAGAAATTTAAGACCTTCATCACAACAGAAATGTCCAAATGAAAGTTGCATATTTTATTTTGTAGCGGTGTTAAAAGTTCAGAATGAACATAGTATCTTACAGAAGTGAATAAATTTAAACTTATCCGTAATATACGCCAAAGAAGTGTCATAGAAAAGATTTCATATGACCTGACCAGCAGATTGACCCTATTGTAATCTTTTCCAAGACATCCTCCTCTTTTGATTTTAAATAAATAATATTTATTATTAATCAAAGAGGTGAATGTTGATTAATAATCTTTTCCATGACATTAGCTAGCCAGCTAGTATATTAGCAGCTAGTTAGCAGTAGCTGCGACCGCCTGCAGTCACAGAACGCAATCAAGATGTCTGCGTGCGACTTAAAACATTTGCCTGACAGAAAATATACAAGATTAAATAATCCTGCCACAACAAAATTTATGACCTGTGATCTTAAATCACAGGTCTTACCTTTAATTTTAGATATATGAATTTAAGACGATATAAAGATATGCAAAAACTCTGAATCCCAACTAACCTGAAACAGGAAATGTTTCATTTATTTGTATTTTTCCTACTATATTATTTCAAAGGCAGTTTGTCCTTTCCTCCAGTTTGAGGTGAAAACCTTATTTTCTGAAACTCTTCTCACCGTTGTCCTGCATGACGGACTTCAGTCCTCTAATCCTGGCAGCAAGGACCTGAATCCAGCGGGGCAACGTCAAATGTTGTCCTATTATCTCTGCATTTTCACTACAGAGAAAAACATCTTTACACACCGTGCAATAACACAAACCGCCTCAGATTAATGGCCGCAGCTTTAATCTTATTTAACTTACTAGTTGAATGTAAGTGGCTCTAAGGGGATGAGAGGGATGACTGTGTTGCATAGAGACTTGCACAGAGGACACAAGTACTCTCCGTTCTCCAGATCGACGATGAGCTCGGCGTGGAGCCGGTTTCTGGTCGTGTTCTGAACTGCCTCAAAATACCTGAGGAGAGGAAAGAGGAGAGAATGATGCAATAAAATCTAAATAAACCAGGAATGCAATTATGGATTAATGAGTTAATCTAAAGTTGAAGTTAAAGTCATAATTGTTTGCATCCCTAAGAGGAACTGTTGAAATGAGCTGCTTACTTCTGCCAGCATGTGGCATGCATGACGTGTCCACAGCTACCAGTGTGGGTTCCCACTGCGAGGTCAGGGGGCATGAAGAGGGGATAAGTCCCTGTTCCTTTAAGACAATAAAGTAAACTGGTTAGGTGATTCCTGCTCCAGGTTGGATTCCCAGTGCTGGCAGAGTTCAGGAGACTGACCATCTGCTCTGTTGGCTGGGATCCTCCCTCTGCACTGCGTCAACACGGTGGATCTTTGGACGCAGGCGGTCAGCACCATGGCAGGAGCCAGAGGCAGCACCTCCTGCTCCTCCTGACACAGAATGCAGGTCAGCACCTCCCTCTCAGCGGGGGTGGGTCCCCGGAGAGGCCCAAAGGATATGCACAGCTCCCTCTGCTCCATAGCAGAGCTAAGGTGTAAAAATTACAAATTAGCGACAGATTTTTAAATAAAAACGAACAAAAACGCAGATAAACCTGGGAAGTCTCTGCAGACCTTTCAGAGGATGTCACAGGCTCCTCCTGTGTTCCCATCTCAGGCATGTTGTCATAAAGCATCTTGTTTGATTCGATGAAGTTCTTTTGCATCGCCGACATCTGGGCCATAATCTTCTGACGGTGGAGTTTAGCCGCCTCCGCTTTCCTTTTCCGCTCAGCCTTTTCTTTATCCTGAGAGCTCTGGATTAATAAATCAGTCGCAATCAGGTCTAATTTTCCCTCTTTGAATGCTTCATTTTCTTTTTCCTTACCTCTTCTGGCTTGGTTGTGTCCATGCTGACCGAAACCGTGGGACTGGATTTCTCTCTGATGCACTTCACAATCTCAAACATCTGGAAAAGAAACAAAAAAATAAACACAAATTACACAAGAACAAATCATCACTGGGCTTTCACAGGATTCATAATTTTTATGTATGCAAATTTCTGAAAACAACAACAAAAAAAACAACTTTCTACATGACAGTAACTCTGAAAATTATAATGTTTAGTTTTATTATATAGGAAAAATGTTTCATCTGACTTATTTTGATTTTGGTTTTGTTTGTATGCTTTTTTTTCTTAGATTGATCTATATTGAATTATAGATTTATCCTTTGATACATATTTTTATTTCTATCTACTATTTTCTGTTTTGTTAGTCTTTTACAGTCTATTATTATTTATACTGTTAATTTTATTTTTTATATTTGTTTTTAACACCAGAAACTATTTTTGTGTGATGCTGCTGTTACACCCGAATGTTCTCTTTGTTCCTATTCGGTATTTCGTCATTGTTTTTGATTTGCTGTTTTTTAATGCAAACCTTCTTTGTTTTGCACGTTTTTGTTCAACGGAAACATTTCATGAATATCCCAGAACAGGAATAATAAAAGATGATGAGTGTCTGTACCTGCAGCAGCCATTTGACCAGATCTTTCTGAGCTTCCAGCGACGGCAGAGCCTTGATCTTGGACAATAAGAGAAAAAGCGACTTGCCATGTTCTGAACCAACTGCTGCAAAAATAGAAGGATAAAAATTATTCTGCTGAAATTAGTCATGAGATGAAACAGCTGGTCAGGGATAAATTTTCCCTCACTGCGGCCTTTCAGGCTGAAGTCAAAGGTCACGTCGTCCACACTGCCGCTCTCAAGCTGGGTCTTCTCCTCCACCAAAGCCTGGCCAATCAAATGCAGTGCCTGCAAAGACAGGAAGTTATTTCTGCAGCTTCAGATGAACTTATTAACTCAAAAAAAGGTTTCACTAAATCTGGGAAATATAAAATAAAATCTCAGGTTTTTTCTTATCAGATCCAATTTTAATTGTTTTTTTACAGAAAATATTTTCAAAAAGTGGATTTTTTAAAGTTTTTGTTAAATTACTAGGATGTCAACAGAAAAAAATACAATTTTACCAGAAAATTAGTTAAAATTGTAAGATGAAATTTGTTTTTATTGGATAAAAGGTAATTAAATTATCAGAATCTGATGTGACCAGCTCAGTTTGTGGAGTTTTTGTAGTCCTGCTGCAAATAATAATTTGATTCTGATGTTTTAAAAGATTAAATATTTCCTAATCTGTAGAGCTGATACCAAAATTCGCAAAATGTTCAACATTTATCATTTTAATTTTTTTTTTTTTTTCCACATAGGCGTCATAAAAATTACTATTTCCTTTGACATTATTTAAAAAAATAAAACATTTACAGCCTGGCCCTAATATTCTATCAAAGTTGACCTGAATTCATAGTCCAAATAAAAGAAGCTTTAAAACAAGATGGCCGCCCTGGTAAAGACGACATCCAACAACTACATTAGTGAAAAAATAAATAAATCAGATTTTCCAAAAATTAAACCTTCAAAACCAAGATTAATTCGGTAAATCGATAGAATAATTGTTTTTGCCCAGGTCTAAGTTTAACAAAGTTTTTTTTCACCCTCTGGATCATGGCCTCGGTCCAGTGTGTGGACCGGTCCTCCGCGGCTTTCTGCAGGATGCGTCTCAGGATGTGGATAAAAACATCGCAGCAGAGGAGCTGCACGATCCGGGAGAAACTCGGAGAAAAGGCTGGCGGCACTGGAGGACGCAGAGCTGAGTGGAGACAGACTGTTAGCAACGTGCCTGGAGTCCCAGGCACTCCAGGCACAAACTCATTCTGACAAAATAAAAAAAACATAAAAATCACCTTTATCGTTACTCTCTTGAGCTCTTCTCTTCTTCTGAGACTCCTCTGCCTGCAAAAAGTTACAAGATATCATTTCAATCAAGAGTCACGAAACATCCACTCACTGTAAAAATACATCTACCCAAGTATTATGGGTCTAGTTTCTCGTGCAAATATCTTAGTTCACTTGAAATAAAGAAAAACTAACTTTTCAGACAGAAATAAGAGGTTGTTTAAAGTCAATAATTCCTCAGTTTTGATTAAAAAGTACTAGTTATAAGCAAGGATGGACATCAAATCAATAATATCGCAATAAGCATGTGATCAATATATACAGACAATATGTCCATTAAAATATTCCACTTATAACTAGAACTTTTTCATCCATATAAATGAATTACTTAAACAATCTTCTATATTGTATTGAAAAGTTATTTGTAAGTTAGTTTTCACTTGTTTCAAGTGTACCAAGATATTTGCACTAGAAACTAAAAAACATTTGGTAAAATGTTGTCTTTTTGCAGAGCGTAATCAAAGCACTTACCTTGCTACGCTGAGATCTGGAGTAGTGGTAAAAGAAAGGGTTGAAATCCATCAGCCGCTCCTTTTTCACCTCATATAACCCATGTCCAGACACGCCCGGCTTTCTGAAAACACAAATTCAACTTGTTTTAATTAAATATGTTAGAGGCAAAGCTGTTTTGTTTTTTATAACCATCAACTTAAAATACCTGAAAGTTGCAACTTTTGCAATTACTGCCTCCAGGCCTGTTTCGTGATTTTCCTAAATATAAAACAAACAAAAAAACAGATTTAATCAAAACGTATGAAACTGTTTTTGATAATTGAGAAACGTCTCGTTGTGATTCATACGTTCTCCGGAAGGCTTTTCACCAAAGTGCTGTGAGCCATGGGCTCGATGCACAGCAGGTGGATAACCTCCCTCATCGTCACGTCCTCTTTGGTCACATGACTGATCCCGGGAACGTAGCGCTCACCTGGAAGCAACAACACCGGTCAGGTAACGCTACATGGAGCCACACCTGAAGAACACGGCGTCGTACCAAAGATGGCGATCAGCAGGAACAACATCTCCTCGGTCAGACGGTTCCACTGCGTCAGCTCATCCTGCATATTTAGTTTAATAAAATCCCATCAGGGGTTTTCAGGAGCAGTGATGATTCTTCTTCAGGTGTAGCGACACTCACCTGGTCTTTGCTCACAGAATTCCCATTAAAGTAGTCAAAAAGCTCAAATCTGAGCAGGATCAGCATGAGGAAGTGGTTAGGATCCATTTTGGAAGCAGCAATCTTTAAAAAAAAAAAAAAACATACAAGATACAAGTGACAAGAGTAAAAAAAAAAAACACAGAAATGGAGGTAAAATGATAAAGATGGCCGACTGATTCCCACCTGAAGCATGATAATATCTTTATCGTACATCTCGTCTCTGCATTTTACATCCTGATAGTAGTAAACCTGTTCAGGAACAAATGAAAAACACTCCCTTAAAAAACAGAATAGATATTAGAAAAAAAAACAAAAAAACATTGTGACTCAAACTTACTTGGCTGACCAATGACAGGCCGTTCCTGCGCCACATTTCGGCTGTAACCTGAGCAGCAAGGACAACGCAGCGCAAAGGATGCTCTGCGAGTTGAACGAAATCGTAGTTTTCCTGCACAGAGAGAAACAAAGCTTCATGGAAAATGCAAAAGATGCATCACTCAGCATATCATCTATAAAGCAGCAAACATGTTGAGCCTATACTTTATTGAGAAAGAGTAAATAAATTAAAGGTAGCCTATTATGCTTCCCTGATGGACCGATAGCTTGGGATTCGCTATAAGCTACACCAACATTTTCTGAACAAAATTATTCTTAGATTTCAGTCTGCTCAGTTCTCCCCATTTTGAGCTGTCATTTTAAATCAAAGAAAGCAGCTACTGGCCACACCCTCCAACTCATCGTTTACACTTGCACATAAAAATGGTTGGAAACAGATGCGCAATTATATAACCATACATCTTAGAAAAGCAGAAGTGGGGCCTCCTGCAAAACCAACAAGAAGGCAGCCAGTTGTTTCTGGATGGCAAGTCAACAACAAACCACCCGTCTTTTCCAGCAGCCATTGGACAACGCATGTAGCAGTAAAACCAGCCGACCAAACGTACTGAAACTCAGCTTGGGTTGCTAGGTGATGGTGCACTGTACATTGTAACTTAATCAGGACAGTTCATTTTCCAGGCAGCAAAAAATCATTTTTAAGCGTTTGGTTGTTTTTAAAAACAGTTGAGACCCAAATGGAAATTTGAAACCCATGAAAAATGTGAATTTTGTAAGCTCACTTACGGGATTATCCAGACGCTCAATCACCCCCGTTTTCCACATAAGTACATACAGACCTACAAATGACAATAAACACAGAACAGGCTGGTACCAGCTTCTCTATAAATCACAGTTTATGTCAGATTCCAGTCCGTCTACCTGCTAGTAGCCTGGAAATGGGCAGGTGTATGCTGACAGGCTCCTGTGACACTTTGTATGGACGAGCACGCAGGATGTGCTTGCACATGTAAAAGTCAGTGGCCTCCTTATGGAAAGGCTGGTTGTTGCATTCGATCAGCGCCGAGTGGCACTCCTTAAACGCCTGCAGCATGATCTCGTCCTGAGGGGGGAAACATTAAAAATCCTGATCCACAAGGAAAACACAGAGCTGAAGCTACAAAGCTGCAGATGTTTTAAAAAAAGGTTAAGCTAATGACTATTTTAGGTATTGATCATTCTGACGATTAATCTAATTTTTAAATTTGGCACATTCCCAAGATTTTTTATTTAACAACTTAAGCCTTTTTTATAAATACATTAAAAGATGAAAATATGAATAACTTAGGGCTGCAACTAGCAATTATTTTATTGATTATTGTGACAATTAATCATATAAAAATTGGCACATTCTGCAGATTTTTCACTTAAACAGTTAACCCTTTCTTATAAATACATTTAAAAAAATGCAAATAAACAAATAATTAAATTCCCTTTTAAGCAAGAAAAAACATTTTATTACTTAAAATGAAATAAAATAGCATTCTTATAGTTTACATTTGATAATTTGTAGCATCTAACACCAACATGTAAAAAGCTCTGTCCTTTCTCCTTGACTTATCAGTACAGTTCAGAACTGATCTGTTGACTATTTTTTGAATTAGCCAATTAGTAATTAGACAACAACAGATGCCTAATAGGAGATTTTATTTTTTTCAGAAATTGAACCAACTGAAGTTCAAAGTTCTCAGCCATATTTTCAGACAAAGCGGTTTTGTTATTTTAAATGGAAAATATATATATTTTTGTACTGTTTTGGATTAACAAATGCTCTGAAAATGTTATTTTAGTAAATTGACTTTCTTACCATCTGGATACTCCAGTTAACGATTAATTGATTACTAAATTAATCAACGATTATTTCAAAAGTCCTTTCTGCCTTAGTAGATCGCACACTAAACTGAACCCCAACAGTCGACGTCTGACAAGAAAATTTAAATTGAGTTTTTATACCTGGTTGAAAAAAATAAATCAGATTAATGGAGGATCTCTTACATCAGACGAGCACCAGTCCTGAAACATGGCAAGAATGTGACGCAGCTGAATCTGGAGGGTGAAACCAGCCTCCCATTCTGGCTCCACCGCGATATGCTGCCCAAGCTGCCGCTTTACTTCTTCCATTCCCTGGTTATCAAAGTAAAGACACGTCTGGAACCACAGGCTAAGCTTAATAAACTAAGGCTGAACTGGTTTGGGATTATTTATACCTGCATGCATTTAAGAAAACCAAGGAAAATCTTGAATCCCTCCAGGAACTGTCCTCGCAGCTCCTCTGTCCACACACAGGGCTTACTGATCAGAATGTACCTGGGAGGCGGACGGACGGTTGCACGTCAGATAAAAACTGAATAATTCATCATCAAAACAAAACAAATCATTCAAACATGTTAGATCTACCTGAGGTCGTGGAAGATAACCTGGATCCGGGAAAACTTGTCTGAGTTATATCCCAGGAAGAAAAAGCGATTGCTTTCATCCAGATGTTCCCGCAGCAGTTCCAGGACTGTATCAACGATCACCTTGATGACATTGCACTCTTCAATCAGCTGCCTGGCCTGAATAACAAAAATATAACCTTATGAAATACAAGAGAAGTAGAAACTTGTGAAAAAGTTATTCTGCCATTTCAGAAAGCAAAACTCATTATGTGGACTCATTGCATTCATTCATAAGAGACAAGACCGAGACCAAATGCAGTCGAGTCCGAGACCAAGACTGGTCTCGAGGACTACAATACTGGGTTTAATGACATTAGTGCAAACTGAACTCACTAGTGTTGGAACAGTGAAGATCTGAACAGACAGAGCCGTGATGGAAATACTCCTTTCATGGTCATCACTGATGAAGTCCTTCTGCAGCTGCTTATAGTGCTGTAAAAACAAAACAATGTGATGCATTAAAGATTTAGATAATTAAACCAATCAATTGTTTCTGTGTTTGCTTACTTTTGTAAACTGGATTGCAAATAGCCTCTTGAAATCAGAATCCATCAGCATGCTACCGAAAATCAACTCATGTACGATCTTCCGAGCTCCTGCAAAATAAAAAACACATTTCTCAAAGTGTTTAAAAATGTAAGGCTGGAACAATTAATTGGATTACTCAATTATTGAAATAATCAAATAATTTAGTAATCGATTAATCAGCCTGAAAGAGAATCAAACGGGCACAAAAAAGGTAATTTGCTGAAACAACATGGTGAGAGACGTAATTAAGCCAAAACTGTAAAAAAAATATGCATGCAACTGAAGATTTAAGATTAAAAAATAACATTTGTCTCTAAATATGTTCTACCCAGAACTTTTTTATCCGATTAATTGCCGCCATATTGTCATAAAGTCAAGCAGAAAGGGTTGAGCTTTTCACATTGTTGATGTCAGAAGTATTTTTTTAACTGCAGATGCATCCTTTGCTACAAATAATCAAGCATCCACTAAAAAAACTAACAAAATATTAATTTTCTTATAATGGAATGTATATATAGTGTTGTATAAAAAAAAGGCTTAAGTAGTTAAATGAGAAAGCTGCAGAATGATCCAACTTTTCAATCGTCAGAAATTTTGCTAAAATAATCGTTACTTGCAGCCCGACAAAATTAAATGTAATTGTGATCAAATTTGAAAACGCAGCCTACCTTTATACATGCGTGCATCGTGCAGCATGAGTCTACTGATGAGACAGGGACGATCTCTGTCTGCATTCGGCTCTAATGCCACCTGGCAAAAGGCCTGTCTGAATCCCACTGCACAGAACAGACACACGTCAAAACAAAACAAACAAAAAATATAGGATTTGTTGAGATTAAATTTAAATGAGCACAAGGACTGCAGCACCTGAGTAACCAATGATCTTCTGGAACCAGGAGCCCAGACGGAGAGCGAAAGTCTGATGAGCCATCACTGTTGCATGAAGGATCTCCACACGCAGAGGCTGAAGGGAGATGTGCTCGGAGTTGGACTGCAATGCAGGACGGAGAGGGTTGGAGCGATATTAAAAATGCAGAGATTTGCTTCCTAGAAATATCAATATTAGGAAAGAAAAATGGGAGTTTACCCTGATGAGGTCTTTTGCTTGCTGGCAAGAACGGAGCGTTGCTCTCTTCACCGCCCGCCGACCCTATAAACAGTTCACCAAACATCAGGAGAGCAGTCACATTTACCAAAGAGAAAAATGACCAACTGTAGCTAGTGAATAAACGCATTTTTTCAACTTACGCATTTTATTATAAGGCAGGGATGCGAGTTATCTTTTAATACGTTAATCTAAAGTTGACTGATTGTTAAAAACTTGAGTTTTCTCTTGTATCAAGAGGGCTAGCCGTCTTTAGCATAAAGGGCTAAATCTTTTATAAATTCCCAACGCTGCTGCCTCACGCCACCATAACTTATTTAGCACTTCGGCTGAATAAGAGCTTATAGAGTGTTTGGTATTTCTAAATAGAGCCGCATAAAGTGAATTTTCCATCCCAAACCGGACTCTGTTAGGACCGTTTCTCCTTTCCGTTCTGGCATGGCCGCCATTTTTGTCTCTGTATCAACGGTTGGCTCCGCTTAAGGTTACCAGCGGCGCCCTCTGCTGGATAGCGGTCAAACTTCATTAAAAGAATAACTAAGCGGACGTCATTAGAACCAATTTTAACAATAAATAAACCATTAATTGACTCTAAATTAATTTTTTTTAAAAACATTAATCGCCAAACAACCATAAGTCAATTAACTGTTTTCATTCTTGTTATAAACTTTATTGTGTTCTAGTAACAGTAGACATACTTAATACTGAATTAAATATGTCAATGTTGGGTTATATTGATTAATAAAATGTAACCCAACAAGCTGACAGCTGCAATTTAATATGTAAAATATTTAGTCTCGAATATATTTTTTATTTATGTTATAAAAACACACATATTTTCACACATGTGAGAATGTAAAAAAAATGTAAAAAATAAAATCTTTTTCAGTGGTTATTTAATTTATTTAAGGCAATCGGTTTCCTAGATTCTGCAAAGTAAACTGTACTGTTCATGTAAGTTGGACTAACTTGATGTATTTGAGTGAAGATGAGGTTCATTTACTTGCAATTTCTAAGTTGAAGCAACTTCACTTAACTAAGTTAACTTGTCTCAAGTACACTGAGCAAGTATATGTTAAGTAAACACAACATTAGAATTGTAGTTAAACTTACTTACATTTTTCAAGGCAATTGTTTTTTTAAGTAAAGTCAACTTGTCAAAGTTTAGAGTGAAGTTTTGCCTATATATCAAGACAAACAGAAGTAACCAGCCAGGTCTGATATTTCACTGCATGTTTGGTTTGGTAATTAAGCTGTAATCACCAAACCAAACATGGTTTTGGGAGAAAAATAAATCTGACACTGCTCTTTATAAAATATTTCATAAATTTTCTTGTTAAAAACTCAATATTATGCCTCCATCTTTCTTTTTAGTTTAGGTGGGTAGGATATTTAAGATATTTGATTGAAGATCCAAGCTATTTAAAAAAAAAAAAAAATAAACCTGCATATACATACTTATACATTAAATAAACACTTCATGTCTGTTTGTTTATTCAATGGATTATCCTGAGGACGTCTAATTTCCAGATTTGATTATCTGATGGTAACAGCTGTCAACGCAATCAAAACTTGGTTTATTTTATATATCAAAAAAAAAAGAAAAGTCACGAGGACATAAGGCTGAAGAAATACCTCTTTGTCAATAAGAGTTGTGTGTGTTTGTGCTTCAGCCTGATCGCAGTTAACCGAGCGCTGCAGGGTGTAGATCACGTGGTCGTACGAGTGATGCTCATCGTTGTACAGCACACAGTAGTACGCATTGTCTTTTAACCTGCAGTGAGGGTAAAAACACTCTGAGTCGATCTTATGAGGTTGTTTTGTTTGTTTTTGAATAAAAATTACATTTCCGTTTCATCTGTGAGGCCGTACCGAGGCTGGAGTTCGGCTGACAACTCAAAGCTTTCCTCCCACACCAGGAAGTCGGTAACATAGCGCAGAAGAACCCGGAAAAGTTTCTCTGCGCGTTCGTACAATTCTGGCTCTAAAACAGCTTCGTCCTGCGAAAACAGAAGAAGTAGAAACATGCTTCCCATAAGCAGCTGTAGACATAAAGCGTAACATTTATAAGCCAAAATAATAACATTTCTATGCTACTTTATCAAAGATTCACATGGAATGCCAAAAATGTAACCTCAAATATTTCCTACTTCCTGTGTCAGAGGCTGTAAGCCAATAACGAGGCCCTGAACTGCTCCACATGATTTTTCAAATGAGCAGAGAAAAGCAGCTGGCCTTCTGACATCAACATCGAATCCCTCGGGAACAAACAGAAAATCACAAACGCCACAAAAACTAATAAAAACATCCAACAGGAGCAACAAACAGGCTCTGATTGGGTGGATTTTTTCTCGGTTTAAATGTCTGTGTCAAAACAGCCGCTGGAATCTGAAACCGGATACTTACACTTTAGGAAAAGACAACCATTATTTTCTCCCCTTTCACTCTCGGATATTAACTCAAACTATTTATTTTTGCTAAATGACAGAATAATGAGCAATTTTCATTACTTTCTTCAAATCCAGGGAGATTTAATCGGATAATGACGCAACGGCTTCGTAAGCTTCTTCTAATTCGCAGCATTTGAGTTAATGGGAGATTTATTTTATAAATACTCAAACTCACTGGTTCTTTGTGTGACATCATGGAAATGTCTAAATAACCCAGACAAGAGAACTGAGGACCTCCACAAGTCCAGCTCCTCCTTATTACCAGAAGTCTGAACATTCATGTTTCCAAAGAGCTTCAGTGTCCCAGAGAAAAACGTGTTTTAGTGTGAAATAACTTCAATATCAAAGACAAAGTAATATTTAATACATCATCATTACCCACAGAGAAATAAGTCCTGCACTGATGTGGGCTGAAAAGCCGCTCAGAGAAGAAGTCATTACGTTTTCAGAAGACATGTTAAGAAACTGTTAAAGGAGAAAGTTGCAAGGAGAATCGGTGCTTTGTGAGAAACAAACATGATGAACTTTGGTTCAATTTGCTCTTCCAGATGGGCAAAAACCTTAATCACAACACAAAGTTAGCCATAATGTAGCTTAAGGAAAACAAAGTGTAAATTTTTAAGTGACTGATATCAGAGATTATAACTGCTCCAAACCTCTAGTCTGATTTAATCCAAAAGGTTTAAGGCTAATTGATTTATTGAACAATAAGATTGGCACATTGTGCAGATCTTTCATTTAACTCCTTAAGCCATTTTTATATAACACTAAAAAATACATTAAAAAATAAAAACAAATATTTTGAAAAACATTTCATTGATTAGAATGCAATAATATTATTACTTTAGTGTACGCTTCATCATCTAAAGCTAAAAAAAACAAAAAAACCTGAAAAGCTTTCTGCTTGACTGAACACCAAAACAATGCCTGGATGATCTGTTGATTATTTTTTAATAGCAAAAGCTGCTTAACAAAAGATTTCCTTTTACAGCATTAGAACCAGATGAAGCTAAAATACCATTGAAGGAAATCTGGGTAAACCATATTTAATACTAAATGCAGAAAGGTATATATCTCTGTACAGTTTTGGCTTTATTGCTGCTCTTATTATGTTTTTCTTTCAGCAAATCACCTGTTTGAGACTTTACTCCAATTAACGATTAATCAACAATTATTTCAAATTACTTCAGCTTTTAAAATGTTATGAGTAAATGTAAAAATTTGGTTTCGACCTGAATAGCGGAGGGACTGTGGCTTATCTTGTTCCCAGCAGAGACGCTGTAGTGAATGCTCATTAAGCACAGGTTTAGATCTGGTATGGCAAACACAAAGCAGGCTGTCAGACAGCGGCCGGACGTGTTAATGGACCACCTGCTGCTTATGGAAAAAGAAAAACAGAAAGAAGCCGGCTGCGTGCCGGCTCACAACGCGCGATCTTATCACGGCTGGGCCTGAACAAACCAGTCACCAAGCTGAGTTCAAGGCTGCACAGCTCTCGTTTCTGGAGCCAAACATCCAGCAGCAGCTTCCATTAAGAAGATGGGAAAATAAGCATTCTGGGGATCACTGACACAGCGGTTACGTAACGCACCGTTACCATGGCAGCGGCAGCCCCCAGGTCATGTTTGGAGCAACACGGGCCGACCTTCCAGGCTTCCAAGTCGCCGCAGTCACAGAACCCCCCGCCGGATGACGCGTGCATCTGAAGGAAAACAGTAAATGAGTCACAGAGGGCGAGATGACAGATACACACAACAGTAATTAAGTTACATGGTTCTGTGGGAACCGAGCGGCGCACTCAGCATCACTGAACAGAACCTAAGATTCAGAAAAATGAGGACATGTAAATATTTACATTAACACCAACCTTGTAGCGATGGTTTTTGTGCACACTGTCCTGGAAGCAGTCCATGCACAGCACACAAGTGGGATCTATTGCACAGTCCCTGAAACAGGATGAAGAGGATGAATATAAAACAAAGAAAAATAATTTAATTTAAACTCATTAGTTTTACTAGTTACTTTTCCTACTTGATAAAGATGGACAAAAACCATTTCCACAAAGACTCCGGGCTGGGATTTAAATCCCAAACCTTCTTGCCGAAAGGTACCAGTGCAACCAGTTTATGATTAATTATCAACTAATGATTTATTAGATTAAAATTAGTTCCAATCAATTAACTAATAACGTCCACTTAAGGCTGGACAATATGGTTGAAAAGCTTATATCACTATGCAAATGTTTCATATCAGTCTATATCCCAACAACTGTTGATTAGGTTTTTGTTTTAAAAATCTGAAATGGTGTTTTATTTTATCCTCTTTTATTCAGTTGTTTAATTTTAAGAAGTTATGAGGATCAGTGGAGAAATTTAGGCCCTGTTTACGCAACAACACTTTCTGGTGAAAATGGAAGAGTTTTGTTGTGTTTGTACTGTACATTTACAGAAAACCACCGGAGGTTTTCTCTGACAACGGCACAGATTGAAAACGGGTTCCAGAGTGCTATGTTTCTAAAACGTACCGTTGTCTTGTAAACAGAGTAAATTGATCTTTTCTGAGTCCACTGCTCATGCATAATATGACGCAAAATATATCTGCTTCCTACAATCCACAGAAGAAGAAGAAACTACTGACAATACTGGTGTAACTACAATTTCCCTCAGCGTCTCTTCCCTGCTCCGAACCGCCCAGGTGGCAAAATATATATAATTAATTATACAACTATAATTGCTATGACACACAATCACAGCCATAGTTACCTAAAAAAGAGGTAATAAATCATTTGTACCATCACTTTTATCATTATCACAATAGTACCACAAAATACAGTTATAAAACTTTAAGTTCATATTCCAAACCCTTAGGTTATGATATTAATTTAAGACATCAAATTTGCTAAATTCAATAAAATTAGAAAGAAGATTCTTACACTCAGTCATTTTAAAATGTGTCTCGATATTGATATCCAATATTAATATTACTTTATGGACGACCAATGATATTTAATAATATTACATATATTTCTCTACAGTTTAAGAGCCTTTGGGGGAAAAAAAACGACGAGAAAAACCAACATCGGTTGTTACTATCGGCCGATACCGATGTTAGTGACGATATATCGTACATCACTACTCTAAACTACACACAGTAACTGCATTTCATCACATCTTTGAAATTACAAATATTTATTGATGCTTTCGTGGAATAAACAGTGGCGAAAACTGTCAGTCTTTGAGCAGACCTGCAGGAGTAAACAGTCTCTCCCTCCTTGAACACGCGGCCGCAGAGCTGAGACGAGGCACTGCCTTGCTGCAGCTTCTGCCGACCTTCCTGAGGATCCTCTCCGAACAGGAAGCACTCCAGAGGATGAAGGAGGCGCCTCTGCGTCAGCTCCTCTTCCTCCGGAGGGCTGAGCTCCTTCTTCAGGCAGAAGATCTGCGGCACCTGCTCCTTCAGGTGCTGCAGCAGCTCCGCCCTGCAATCTGCCGCCTCTAGCCATTCCTTTAGGGACAACAAGGAGAAACAAACGCCCTGTTGACTATTGAAACAAAACTGCATGAGCGTTTTGTCAAAGCTGTTTATATTTGCATTATTATTCCCAGGCCTGTTATGATACCAAGTTTTGCTGGACAATAAATTCTGACAGAAGTTACTGCAAAAAAATGACAATATTGTTGTTTTAAGACCATAATCAAGTAATATAATGTAATGGCACAATAATGCATGATCAACAAACTTTAAATTCTAATAAATATTTAACACTAGAACTGGAAGACATCTTAAATATAAAAAATAACAAACAAAACCCAGAAACAACAAATAAAATGAATTATGGAGTTTCTGTAAACAAAATTGTCCTTCAAAATAAAAAGAGCAAAGTGAGACCAAAGCACCAGACTGAAGAATTTTATTATCTAGTTTTTGGTAGGAAGAGAGAAAAGAGAAAAACAATAAATCGTGCAGATGGAAATTATTAATAGGCCTAATTACTTCCGTAAATGGTAGATAGAAGAATGGGCAAATAGATCAAGACTAATAAAGGCTGGAAATGCACATACATTTTATTTTAATACTTTCAATATTTAAACTCTATACCTTCCCAGATTTTGTGGGAACTCTGCTTATGTCCAAGTGTTTGCAGGTTAGGGCTGAAACGATTAATCGTGATGAATCAATTATTGAAATAATAAGCAACTAATTTAGTAATCAATTAATCGTTAACTGAAGCATCGAGAAGAGGACATTTGCTGAAACAACAACACACTAAGAGGCATAATTAAACCAAAAAGTATCTAAATTCTGCAAATAAGATGGGAAAAAAAATGTATCTGTAAAAATGCAAAACCCAAAACTCCTCAAGTTGTAGGTTAATCTAGTTCAAATACTGCAAAATAAAATATCCTTCTAAGCACCTTAAAGCACCAACAGATCAGTTCTACATTGCACTGATGTTAAATAAAGCAAAAAGGGCTGAGCTATTCACATGTTGTTAGAAGGATCTTTCAACTAAAAATGAATCCTTTGCTACAAATGATCAGATGTACACTAAAGGAATTATATGTCATTGCATTTTAGGCAACAAAATGTTTATTTTCATAAAATGGATTATTTTTTTATTTGCATCATCAAGTGTATTTCTAAAAGTGCATAAAAAATGTTTAATTTAAAAATCTTCAGAATGTGCAAATTTTTTATCCAATTAATCGAGTAATCGTCAGAATTATCTTCAACTGAAATAATCTTTAGATCAACTAAAACTGATGGTAAAAATGTCGGTTGAGTTTTTCTATGACATTCACAACAATTACAAAGAAGTTGTGCTGAGGAGAACTTTTAAAGTTACTCACATCCAACCAAAGTGGCTAAAATGTCCTCAAAACTCAGCCAATTCAGCTGCAACATTCAGACAAGCGGTTTCCACTAAACGGCACATGAGGCTGTCACCAGATAAAGCCAAACTGTTACAGCAAAGTGATTCCTTGTATTTATCAGATGTTATGCAAATATCATAAACCATTACAGCTACCATAACTCATTGGCCACTTTATTTGGTACATCTGTTTAACTGGTTGATTTAACTTGTTAACCAATCATATGACAGCAATCCAATGCATGTTGACATCTAAACCTGAAGTTGATTTTCCGACGTTCAAAGCAAGCAGAAAAATAGCCAGACAAGGCATTTAAGTGAGTTTGAATGTGGCCGACACAAAGATTTTCACACCTGGATTTCTCTCAGGATTTTAGAAAAGGATCCACTAAAGAGGAAATACCAAGGAAGGGGAATTTGCAAGGATGAAATAGCCTTTTTGATGATATCTCTGAGCAAACACATTGAATTTTAAAGCAGACAGCTTCCACCAACAGAAGGCCACACTGAATATCACTTCTGTGAGCTAATGTCACAAAACTAGGGCAAATTCACACAAAAATCGGACAACAAAAGATTGAAAAAAGGTTGCCTGATCTTAATTCAGCTGCAACATTCAGACAATAGGGTCAGAACAATGCCTAAGGTGATAAACAGCAAGACTGTCTGCATCAAATCCTTATCAAATACAAAGTGTTTTATTGTGTTAACACCCCTTGGCAAGAGAGTTCAACTGAATTTAGATCGCTATAATAAAAAAAAAAGTCAGTAGGATCAGTTTTGCTTTCACATTAAAAACATCAACAAGAACAATGACGGAAAACAGTCCTGATTTTCACCCGCAAAAACCAGCAAAACATCCGAAAATGAAAAGCATATTTATAAACAGATCAGAGATAAAAAATTTAAAAAAAATCTCAAACTAATGCTGCTTTAAAGCTAAACAATGAGCTGGATTAATACAACTAAAATACACAAATACACTTAAACCAACCAATTGTTGAGCAGTAACTATGAATCAATAATGAATCCTGCTTCAAACCCACTCAGATATGTAAATAGACACGTTTATGTGCATTTAATTGGAGGCTCTCTGAGGCTAGTTGGTAGTTAGCCTATGAGCTGTTTTAGCTTAGTCGGAACGGTGCTCTGTCACAAAGCAAAAAGACCGTTAAATCCCCACAAATGATCCCGGTGCTATCCGCGGTCTCCCCTCGGATTGTCGGTCAGCTGTCAACCGGATTTAATCCCAGAACATCTCACCTGACTGAGCTGCAGCCCCTCTGACGGCTTCTCCCTGTCCGCCATGTTCAGGTGCTGTTTAAGGAGCATGCGTCATAGGGAGACCGTTTCCTGTTACACGGTTCTGAGCGAAACTTCCAAAGCGCTGAGTCAGGCCAACCACCAGGGGGCGCCAGTAAAGATTGTCTCCTGTCGCTGAGCTGATGAATGCGGAAGAGGTGGAGGTCAGAGTTGAATGTTTGACAGAAAGCTGAATATGGATTCCATATTTCATGAGAAAGTAGGTAAAATATTTAATTTGAGTCGCTTATCTGTAAATGTTGACTGCAACGCGTCGTATGAGTGTCGGTGTCAGTTTAGCAGCCGGTAGCTGCCGCTGCTAGCTGGGCTGTGGTGTTGTTGTTTGTTCTGAATGCTAACTGCTAGCTCATCAGCTAACAAGAAAGACTGAAAAGTTTGTTTTCAGATTGTTTTAACAGCTTAAAACTAATTATTTGAAGTTCCCGAATTGTGATTTTATCATTACTGAAAGTTGCATTAATACAGCGACGTGCTGTCGCTGTGGAGCAAAACCACAAATTTGATGTTTTTGATTAGTTTGGTTTTAAAGACTACTGGATGTTTATAAATTATACTGTGGTGATCGATCGGTTACTATGGCTTAAAATCATAATCACTGCGTTATAAAATGATGTATTCTGTGTTTACTGTAAAAAAAAAAAAAATAATAATAAATGTAATAATTTAAACTGGTTCGCTTTTTTAAAGTCTCTTTTTAAATCTATGAAGGTGAATTTTTCTCTGCCCTGTAGTTATGCAAATATTTTTATTATTTGTGCTGTCTGTATTTACTTGGTCGTTTTCAAAATGTGGTTGTATGTATTTTTAACTTCTGTTGAGCACTTTATGTTAAAGTGAACTGACTGGTTGAATTTGATAATTTATCCTCTTACTTTTCATTCTCCTCTGATTCTTTATTAATGCAAAATACGATATTCCCAGCAAGTAAGATTATTACCAATAGTAGCGCTAATAGTGCTAACAAAAATAATAAAGATAATATCGACGCTAATAATGCTAAAACAACAACATAATATATATCTAGATCATTTCACGTATTTACTGTATTGGTGTCCAAAGTGCGGTCCAGGGGCCATTTGTGGCCCTCCGAGTGATTTTGTGTGGCACCCAAAAGAAATTCAAGAATGATATAAAAAAAAAAAAATGTCGCCTGTTCATCACAGCTGCAAACTTTTTCTGCAAAATATTGAGTAAACTGAGACTTGTAATGCCATTACCATTATGTTACTTGGGAATTGTCTCAAAACAATAATATTTTTGTTTTGCAGCAAGAGGGCTCCCTGTGTGCCCAGCACTGCCTGAACAATCTCCTGCAGGGGGAGTACTTCACCCCTGTGGATCTGTCCTCCATTGCTCACCAGCTGGATGAAGAGGAGAGGATGAGGATGGCCGAGGGCGGCATGGCCAGTGAGGAGTACCGGACGTTTTTACAGGTGACTTGAGGACAAAATGTAGGATCATGTAACTTTTACAAAAACTTGTTTTGTACACATTTGTTAAAACTGTCATGGAAGTTTGTTTAGAGGCAGATAATCTGTAAACAAATTGAGCTCCTCTTCCTCCTGCCTGAGCTGCTATTGCCATGTGAAAAAATGCTCCAGACCAAAAACAACCAGGAGGAGGGGCTTAACGCTGTCAATCATCCTCATGTACTCAATGCTAAATGTGCAAATGGCAAAGAAACAATTTACTGTAATAGAAAAACTGTTTATTCTCCGTCATCTGTAGCTATGCTAACTAACCTAAGCATCACAGTGGGGGGTGAACACGAGGGTGATTGACAGCACTAAGACTTCCTCCTGGCTATGATTGATTGTTTCTGTCTGTGGTGTATTTTTACAGTTATTACCGGGTGCAGCATGTAACTTATTACAAATCATGACATGACGGTTTGTTATGAGACAGATAATCTCCTCTAAATGTACCAGAAACAACCAATCAGAGCCAGGAGGAGGGGCTTAGCACTCTCAATCAACCTCATGTACTCAATGCTAACTGTGCTAGTGGCCAAGAAACAACTTACTGTTACAGGAAAACCATTTATTCTCTGTCGTCTATGGCTATGCTAACTAGCATTAGCATTCATGACAGGCTGTGCTGGTGGACATAGTGTAGCAGAAACATTAAGGCCTGGCTCTGATTGGTTGTTTCTACTTTTTTTTATTTTTACAAATTATCTGTGTCATCCTGTTCTGTCACAATATGTAAAATATATTAGAAAAGCTACATACCTTAGCTTTAAATTATTCTTAATGTTGTATTTTTGTGTTTAAAGCAACCCTCAGGGAACATGGATGACAGTGGATTCTTTTCGATACAAGTACGTCTTTAAATCCCTCTTTATTGCCAGTAAATATAAAGTCCTGACTTCAGATGGTTTAGCTCCCATTTATCTGCTGGTCGCTACAGGTTATTAGCAACGCTCTGCGGGTCTGGGGCTTGGAGCTCATCCTTTTTAACAGTCCGGAGTACCAGAGGCTGATGATAAACCCGATGTAAGGCGCCGTCACTGAGCTGTGAAAAAGTTAAAACTTACATTTCAGTGGAAACTGATGCCGTCTTTTATGTTTCAGAAATGAAAAAGCTTTCATTTGCAACTATAAGGAGCACTGGTTTACCATACGCAAACTGGGACAGCAGGTATGACTCCGCCTTTTAGTTTTTAATAACTCCAGTTGATGAAGTTCACCAGAAACTCGGATTTCACTGCAGTGGTTCAACCTGAATTCACTCCTGACTGGACCGGAGTTGATATCGGACACGTATTTAGCCCTTTTCCTCGCACAGCTGCAACAGGAAGGTACGGATAAAATAAATGAGGAGCGTAAAATCCTTGAAAATGCTTTCAAGGTTTGAAAAGTGTTGATTTCTGTATTAAGTTTTTGAATTTGCACAGTTTAGCAATAAAATGCAATCTATTGTTTGATTAAGTCTGAATTTGGAAAATATTATTTATCTGTTTTAAAGACATATTTTGTTCTCGCTGTCTGAAGTTAAATCAGTCAAAACATTTCTTGTTTAAGGTTTTGTAGAATTGGCAAAATTATTTCTATTTGCTAAATGCCAGAAAACTTAGAACTTTTTTGAGAATTTTTTTGTAACTTTATTTTTGTTTAAATATTTAATTTGAGCTCAAAGCTCATTAACCTTAACACAATTTGTTTTGATTGTTTGGATATATTATTCCCAATTCCTCAAAGACTTATTGATCATGTTATACTTTAAATATTAAGAAAAACTACTAAAATTGTGGGATTTTTTTTGTGTTAGGTTTCTGTTTTGTTCCCAGAGCAGTGACATGAATGTGCGAGACATTTCAAAACCTAGAATTTTGTTATATTTTATCTTACTCTGTCGCTGCTGTAGAATTTGATCACAAAACATTTTCAATGACAGTAATAATTATCATATAATCACGAATTGAAACTATAATCTTCTTAAGTTCATTTGTTTATTTTGGTGCTGGAATCATAAATTGGGTTTAATTTCTAGTGCAAATATCTTAGTACACTTGAAATAAGACACACTAGCTTAAAATAACTTTTCAGCAAGATCTGGAGGCTTATTGTAAGTAAATTTTTACTTAATACTTATGAAAAATCAATAGTTCCACTTGGAAAGTGGGAAAAATATCTTGCTATAAGTTAAATAATCAGCCAATTGAATTATTATTTTTTCATCAATATTAGACCTTTAAAAACCTTTATATTTTGATGAAAAGTTACATGTTAGTTTTGTTTTATTTCAAGTGATTTACCTTCACTAAGATATAAACTTGACCAAATGACTTTGTAACATTTTGCAGTGTGAGTTTGTCACATGTCGGGTTCAGATTAGAAATGTTAAATCCGTATTTCTTCAGGTTATTCCATATTTGTAATCCGGGGAAATCTCCCAGAGTGCGAGGCGGAGCAGATCCTGGGGATCATGCGGGTCCACCAGCAGCAGCGGCCCAGACTCATCGGGGAGGACGAGGCCCAGACCAGCATGGGGTACGTCTCCGCAGCACGCCGGCGTCCCGACCCAAAAGAACCGCTAACTCCGGTGTTTACTGCCAGCAGGACGTCGGCCTCTCAGGCGCAGACGGACGTGGGTTTTGTTGTGGAGGACGAGGATGAGGAGCTGAAGAGAGCTCTGGCGCTCAGCAGGCAGGACATGGATGTGGAGGACGAAGAGGCCGACGTTCGGAGAGCCATTCAGCTCAGCATGCAGGGTAACAGGATTAATTAGTTATTTGAACATGTTCGCCTTTATGATGCTGAAGACTTGGGGGGGGGGAAAAATAAGAATAGTTTGAACATATCAACATATTCTTACACTTTCTCCCTTTCTCGTCCATGTTTTTCAGGAGCCGTAATGAGCAACTCGTCTTCGGAGTGCGAGGTTTTAGGTGTGAAATCCAGCAGCGCTGATGAAGGACCAAAAGTCCAGAGCGAGACGCTGACAGCGGAGGAGCTGAGGAAGAGGAGACAGGCCTATTTTGAACGGTAGGAGGAAGCAGACTCTTCATCTCCTCCTAAGAGAGGAATTAAAGAACAAATTTTAGAGTAAAACTTTCTCTGATTCCTGTTTCAGGCAGCAGCAACAAGCTCAGCCAAACATTCCCCAACAGCCAGACACAAATCCAGGTGACAAAACTTGCTTTGCATCATTAAAATATTGAAACCTTCGGGGGAAAAAAGTTATGGAAATGTTCACATTTCATGCGTTGGGTTAAATTTAGTCTAATCCCATTTTACTGCATCCAGCCTTTACTGCATCCAGTGGAGGATCCTGAATGTTTCTGATCCATTCAGAGAAAAGTCTGAAAACCCAAAAGAAAATAAAACAAATTTCAACAAATTAGTTCGTTTGTCTAGAAAGTATGTTGCTACTGTTTAGATTTTGCAGAGAGGGACGTTTTGATGTTTCTTCTTCTGAGGTTTTGGTGTCGTTTCCGTAAGTGGTTATTGTTGCAGCGCCACAATAACCACTTACGGATTATTGTGGCGCTGCAACAATAATCCGTAAGTGGTTTATTGTTGCAGCGCCACAATAGGGGAACAGGTTTTTAAATTTGTTTGATTTGTTTATACCACAGAGCGTTAGGGCCACAACAAGAAAATAATAAAAATGAATTATGAGAATAAAGTCATAATATTACAACTATATTCTGGTAATATCATGACTTTATCCTCGTATTATTTTTGATTTGTTGTCATTATTTTGACTCTATTTTCGTATTATTTCAACTTCATTTTTGTAATTTATTTGTTTTTTCTTAGCATGGACCCAATACTCTCATTTATTTGACAGTGCAGCATGAATGCGAACCACAGCAGCAGAAAATGTAGCAAATGTTGCACCTTTAGTCCCCAATCCAGTGTGAAATCACCTTATGAACAGCTAATTTGAAACACAAACCCTTTCAGCATCTTTCCCCAATCTTAAGACTTTTCCAATGTTCTAGAGGCAGTTTAATGCAATGAGTAAGAGTGTCATTAAATATTAACCTGAAGCCACGACTTTACCCAGGATCAGCAAACACCGGCTCAGAGGAAGACCAACAGCAAGAGTCCAGCCAGTGAAGTTGTGGAAAGTTTGTGTTGTTTACCAGCGGCCTGGACTGGAACCCCTGCCTGGGGGTAGCTTCGCTCCCTCCTCTAACCTTTTGCATATGCAAACATAAGGACGTAAGGACACGGTTTCCTGTGTTAGTTCACCGACCGACCACAGAGACGAGAAGAAGAGGCAGCACTTTGGTGCGACTGGGTGAAGCGCTCGGGCTCCAGCGGACTCATGATGCAGTAAATCCAAGATTGCAATTGCCTTTTTTACCATGGCGCCTTCTTTTCTATTGTATACAGTTTTGTTTTTTTTATTCCAGTTCTTCTGGTTTTTTGGGGGGGTTTTTTTTAGGAACACCAGGAAAGACAAAAAAAAAACATGCAAGTGTTGGAGGTTAAAAGGAAAAAAAAAAGTAAGAGGCATTCTATGAAAGCCATACCAGATCAATGTTTTGGACAGAAAAAGCTTTACAGGCGATGACAAACCCTCCTGCGTTTGGTTTGTGGAACAAAGAAATGATTAGGAGGCCTAATCCATCACAACTCCTTTATAGTCCGAAATAATCCAACAATTTCTCACCGCACCAAAGTGTCTTTTGGTCTGAAACACTAACGTCTGTGGATTGTTTATTCCTGATCTGAGTGATAGTTTGACTCCCAGAACACAGTTCATCTTCAACGTTTTCACTTTATTCCTTTCTTTAAATGTACGAGTAGATATTAAATGAATACAAGGGTCCAGTGTGGACAGTACAGTTTTTTCTACTACGTTCCGTTAGAATCTCTCATAAAGCACTTAGTGAGCTAAGAAGGAAATATTTTGTTACATGTTAGAATATTATTATTATTTAGATTATACAGCAACCAAACTACTTGCACAAATTTGACCATTTAAGTAGCATAAAGGTGAAACCGGTGTTATAATTTTATCAAATCCTTTATTTTTTAGGTCAGTTGGGACAAAAACAAATTTCTAAACGCAACAATAACGAGATATTTTGGTATCTATTTTCATTCCAGAAGTTTCTAACTATAGTTAGTAGCAATACAAATATTTTCTATGGTACTGAAAACGGGAATCAAATGTTTTCTTATCCTGAACCGACTTTATAGATACAGTGGTGGCATTTTAAGGGTCATTCACTGCAAAAATACAAAATCCTAAGTGTTTTTGTCTAGTTTGTAGAGCAGATATTTTAGTACAATTGAAACCAACTTACAAGTAACGGTTTAATAATATAAAGCACTTTTTCTTTTAAAGTAAATAATTCCTAAATGTTAATGAAAACGTACTAATCCACTGGCAGATTATTTCTCTTGTAGCATGAGAAACGTGTCTTGTAAGTTAAATAATCTCAGTGGAACTAGCACTTTATTCAGTCAGTATTAAGGAGTTATTTCTAGCTAAAGTCACTTTTAAATTATTTTTGTCTTATTTCAAGTGTATAAAGATATTTGCAGTAGAAACCAGCCAAGAAATACTTTGTAATGTTTCGTGTTTTTGAAGTCGGAGTCTTCCAAACACTGCAAAAACACAAAATCTTATCAAGTATTTTCGTTTAATTAGTACTGCAAATTTCAAATTACACTTGAAATAAGACAAAACTAACTTAACTTTCAAGATACACAAGCTTGTTTAAGTCAATAATTTCTTTATATTAATGAAAAAGTACTTTTTACACCATGGAAAAAATGTCTTGTTATAAGTTAACTACTGCTTTTTTTTAATCGATATTCAATAATTATTGACTTGGGCAAAAAAATATTCCATGTTCAACGTTACTTGTAAAACAGTTACTTGTAAGATAGTTTTGTCTCATTTCAAGTGCAATTCAATATTTTCAGTAGAAACTAGACAAAATACTTGACAATATTTTGTGTTTTTGAAGTGTTGTCCGTTTGGAAAACCCACAAACACAAAATCTTACCAAGTATATTTTTCTACCTTGCTGTGCAAACATTGTATCACACTTAAAATAAGACAAAACTAGCTTTAAAAATAATTATTTTAAGATATTGGAGCTTGTTCTAAGTCAATTTCTTAATGGAAAAAGTGCTGTTTCCACCAGTGGATTTTAGAATGTGGAGAAAGTCTCGTTCTGAGAAATAATTTTTAAAAAATTGACTTGGAGGGAACAAAAGCTCCTATGTTTTAAAAAAGTTACTTATAAGTTAGTTTTTGTCTCATTTTCACCAGAAAGTAGACCAAAAATACTTGGTAAGATTTTGTTTTTGCAGTTTTACTTTCTGGTATCTTTTTGCTTTGATACTTCAACATGGTGCCAACTATGTGAAGCGCACCGGTCCGTCCTCCTGCAAAAAAAAAAAAAAAAAAATCCCACAACATGTTGGGATTATCTGAATCTTTCCCCTTTTCCTCCAATATGTCAAAATATATAGCCATGACAAACTGTAATCTGGCTTCTTATGTTACTTTTGGAGGAATGACTTCTTCCACCCCATGTTGTTAAATTCTGTTTATACTTTCTTAACAGCTTCAGTCACAAATATCACCAGATTACATTACTTTCCAGATTATAGAACCCGACTTCTACCTAATTATGATGAATGCTGGATATTTTAATGCAGCTTTTGACAAAATAAACAACATCTGGAAATCATAAAATAAAACCAGACATTTTGAGATCCACAAGTCGCTTTTTTCATTCGGTTTTATTTTCTCATGGCGTCGCATAAGGAAGCAGAGTGTTTGCCTTAAAATGCTTCCATAGTTGTACTTCCTGTTAGCTTAAGTGTTGCAAAGGGCGCTCACATATGCTTCTGGGATTTTCCAAATTGCTTAAATAATTAAATTATGGAGCAAGTAGAAATAAATGAGGTTTTCCTAACTGACCTAAAACAGTAAAAGACGGATTTGATTTGGTTTCACAGTATGTATATCTGGTTTTAACTGCTTTACACTGATACTTCGGTTATTATTGAGGTTGCCAAAGGTCCTTGAACGTCATGTGTTGATAACTAATTATTAATCTCCTTAATCTGTTAAAGTGAGAAATCAAACATCAGAAACATTTGGCAGGTCTGGAAACCATGTTGTAGTTTATTGCTGGGCTAAAACTATAACCATGCTGAGTTTTATCAGGTTGTGTTTTCCTGAACAGACCACATTAAAACAGTTTAAGAGTCACGATTTCTGGACACAAGAACAAGTTTGGAGGTCATGCAAAGTAAAGAACATGCTGTGCAGATCTGATGTTTTCACTGTTGCTTGTCAGGATTGGCTGTAATTTTTTTCATTTTAAATGCACTTGTGAGAGTACAAAACGTGTTTTTTTTCTATCATTGCATTGTTTTCAATCACTTCTGTTGTGTTTGTTTCATGTTGCGATACACATTCTTTCAGTTAATATAATTGTCAGTGTTGCAAGATTAAAGTGATATTAACTCACTGTTTGCTGCATTTTTATTGTAACGTGTGACTATGGAAGCCCATTTCTGCCATAAAACAAAAAAATAAAAGCCCAACAAAAGTCAAATTAAGAGATTAAAAGTCATAATTATCAGATTTAAAGTAATGATAAAGAGATACAAGAGTGCAGATAAGACACAAATCAGCCAATTTTAGCTTCTATTAAAGATTTGCTTCACAAATACATGGTGTATTACGGTAACAGCATTAGGCAAAAAGTCAAAATTATGACTTAGAAAGTCAAAATAATTAACTCATAATTCTGACTTTAAATCTCACAATAACTTTGAAAATCAAATTTATGACTTCTGGTTGGGCTTTTATTTTGTCTCGTTTTATTTTGGCAGAAATGGGCTTCGTCTGCAGATAATGTTCCTACTTATCAACAACAAATAAGTAAAAATTAGATATTTTGTTGAATGGGGAAAGTTGTGAGCTGTAACATTAATTTGCATGCAGTAACAAAATGCCTGCCAAAAATACTGAAACTGGATAATTCCCATCTAAAGTTGCAGATAAGTTGGTTATCGTTGAGGCAAACCCAGGATGATAAATACTAATATCAGGTGCAGTGGTGGACCCAGAGTATTTTAATAATAATTTTATTTATTAATCAATATTAAGGAATTACTTACTTAAATCAAACTCTCATTTCTTGCTGAAAAGTTACTTGTAAGTGAGTACACTTGAAATAAGACAAAATTAAGATATTTGTGCTAAAAAGTAGATAAAAACAATTGGTAAGATTTGGTGTGAAGTAGGCTTCTAATCAAACAAGTGACAAGTTTTTAAGGACAGAAGATCTACATGGGGGTACTTGCACCCTTTTGCCCCCCATGTGGATCCGCCCCTGGTCAGATGTAAATGTAATTTATGAGTAATGGGGACAATGATGGTGAAAGTTCTTCCCCCTAAAACTTTGTTGTAGTTAATATGTAACCAGAAGAACATACTTGTACTTTGTTTCCCCAAATAACAGAAGCAGTTTGCAGAACTCATCTGGATCGAGCTGAAAGGTGCGTAAGGTAGCTGGCTGACATTTCACCGCAAAATTACAGTTTCTCTGTTGTGATAAATGTAGATAATTTACCTTTTTTACTCTTCATTTGAACTGAAAAAACACAGTCTTACCAAGTATTTTTGTCGAGTGAAAATGTTGTAATATACATAAAATTAAACAAATTTACAAACAACTTTCAGTAAAATATCACCCTGTTTAAAGTCAATAATTGTTGAATATTGATTTAAAAAGTACTATTTCCACTGGCAAATTGTTCAACTAATAAGGCATTTTTTCCAATGTTATAAATGAAAAAATGCTAGTGGATTGTTTACTTTAAACTGGCTGCTATATCTAGCATATAAAGAGTGATTCAATGCAAAAACACAAATTTTTACCAAGTATTTTGGTAACTTATCTTGGCACACTTGAAATAAAAACACTAACTAAACTAATTTTTAAGTAACTTTTCAGTAAAAGTCAAAAGTACTAGTTCCACTGGCAGCTTTTAACTTATAACATGGAAAAAATGTTTTGCTATAAGTTAAAAAAAAATGTTTATCAATATTCAAGAATTATTTAATCAAGCTCATATCTTACTGAAAAATTACTTGTAAGTTTGTACACTTGAAATAAGATAAAACAAAAATATTTGCAGTAAAAACTGGACTAAAAATACTCAGTAAGATTTTTATTTTATTTTATTTTTTTTAATTAAAATAAATACTTTTTTACTTTTTTAAAACAGTTTGTTGCAATGTAAAAGGCAGATTTGGGGGCAGCAAAGTTTGCTTTTGAGCAAAAATCATCTGAATTTTTAGTTGGTGGAATTTATTGATTGAAAGCTTATAAAAAAGAAAGGCATCCTGTTTTTGCATTTTGTGGGTCGAGCAATAAAAACAGGATTTACATCATTTTTACTTTGAAAACGTTTCTGTTAGCAAGTTTAGCCAATTAATTAACTGCAAAAACACAAACTCTTACAACCCGGTTTCTTTTGCAAATATCTCTCCACACTACAAAACAAAACTAACTTATCAGTAACTTTTCAGGAGGCATTTTCAAGAATATAATTCCTTCTTATTTCAAGCATATTTGTCTTATTTTTAGTTTCCATGTTTCCACTAGAAACTAAAACATTTGGTAATATTGTGTTTTTGAAGAGTTGTTCATTTGTCCACACTGCAAAAACACAAAATCTCACCAAGTATTTTAAGGTTCAGCTGCAAATATATTAGTAAACTTTAGGGAAAACAAAACTAACTAACAAGTAACATTTCAGAAAGATATGTGTGTTTAAGTCTTTATTTAGTTTTGTCTTATTTCAAGTGTATTGACATATTTTAACTAAAAACTAAACCAAAATACTTGGCAAGATTTTGGTTTTTACAGTGTATTTACACCGGAAGTGTTTTCAAAGTAAAAGTGACCTAAAAAGAAAAACTACTTGGTGATATTTTGTATTTTTTTCACTTAAAACATCTTCTTGTTTCAGGTTCAGGGTTAAACTTTTCAGAGCTCCAGCTATGGGAACCCAGAAACTGGAAATGACGTTTGTTTTCTTTCTAACCTGCTTGTGCTTCGTGGCTCCGGTCCACCAAGCTGCGCCTCCTAACGTCACCATCTCCGATCTTTCCTACAAGAACATGGACTTCGCCATGAACCTTTACAGGAAAATATCCAGCCAACACGACCAGAATGTCTTCTTCTCTCCTCTGAGCATCTCCACCAGTTTCGCCGCTCTGCTGATGGCGTCTGGCGGCATGACGCGCCAGGAGATCCTCAGGGTGCTGAACTTGGACCAGTTGGAGTCTTCCGACCAGCCGCAGCTCATCCCGAGGCTTTTCCAGCTGCTTCAGGAGAACATCGCACAGAACGGCTCCCTGAAACTGGACCAGAACATGGCGCTTTTTGTCCAGCAGCGGGTGCAGCTCCAGAGCGAGTTTGAGAACAATATGAGGACGTTTTTCCACGCCGACGTCGAAAGCGTGGACTTTGCGGACACGAAAGGGAGCGTCAGTTACGTGAACGAATACATCAGGCGGAAGACGCAGAACAAAATCACCGAGATGATTTCCACACTGGATGAAACGACTCAGCTCCTGCTGGTCAACAGCATTTTCTTCCGAGGTCAGTTGAATGAATATGAGGGAGTATTAGGACTCTACTCAGAAACAAATACAAACTAAAAAACTCAGAAACAAATACAAACTAAAAAACTCAGAAACAAATACAAACTAAAAAACTCAGAAACAAATACAAACTAAAAAACTCAGAAATAAATAAAAACAAAAAAACTCAGAAATAAATAAAAACTAAAAAAAACTCAAATAAATATAAACTAAAAAACTCAGAAATAAATAAAAACTAAAAAAAAACTCAAATAAATATAAACTAAAAAACTCAGAAATAAATAAAAACTAAAAAAAAACTCAAATAAATATAAACTAAAAAACTCAGAAATAAATAAAAACTAAAAAAAAACTCAAATAAATATAAACTAAAAAACTCAGAAATAAATAAAAACTAAAAAAAAACTCAGAAATACATAAAACTAAAAAACTCAGAAATAAATATAAACTAAAAAACTCAGAAATAAATAAAAACTACAAAAACTCAGAAATAAATACAAACTAAAAAACTCAGAAATAAATATAAACTAAAAAACTCAAAAATAAATACAAACTAAAAAACTTAGAAATAAATAAAAACAAAAAAACTCAGAAATAAATATAAACTAAAAAACTCAGAAATAAATAAAAACTAAAAAACTCAGAAACAAATACAAACTAAAAAACTCAGAAATAAATATAAACTAAAAAACTCAGAAATAAATAAAAACTCAGAAATAAATATAAACTAAAAAACTCAGAAATAAATACAAACTAAAAAAACTCAGAAATAAATAAAAACTAAAAAAACTCAGAAATAAATAAAAACTAAAAAAAAAACTCAGAAATAAATAAAAACTAAAAAAAAACTCAGAAATACATAAAAACTAAAAAACTCAGAAATAAATATAAACTAAAAAACTCAGAAATAAATAAAAACTACAAAAACTTAGAAATAAATATAAACTAAAAAACTCAGAAATAAATACAAACTAAAAAACTCAGAAATAAATATAAACTAAAAAACTCAGAAATAAATANAAACAAAAAAACTCAGAAATAAATATAAACTAAAAAACTCAGAAATAAATAAAAACTAAAAAACTCAGAAATAAATAAAAACTAAAAAAAAACTCAGAAATACATAAAAACTAAAAAACTCAGAAATAAATATAAACTAAAAAACTCTGAAATAAATAAAAACTACAAAAACTCAGAAATAAATATAAACTAAAAAACTCAGAAATAAATATAAACTAAAAAACTCAGAAATAAATACAAACTAAAAAACTCAGAAATAAATACAAACTAAAAAACTCAGAAATAAATACAAACTAAAAAAACACAGAAATAAATAAAAACAAAAAAACTCAGAAATAAATATAAACTAAAAAAACTCAGAAATAAATAAAAACAAAAAAACTCAGAAATAAATAAAAACTAAAAAAAAACTCAGAAATAAATAAAAACTAAAAAAACTCAGAAATAAATACAAACTAAAAAACTCAGAAATAAATACAAACTAAAAAACTCAGAAATAAATACAAAGTAAAAAACTCAGAAATAAATAAAAACAAAAAACTCAGAAATAAATAAAAACTAAAAAAAACTCAGAAATAAATATAAACTAAAAAAAACTCATAAATAAATAAAAACTAAAAAACTCAGAAATAAATACAAACTAAAAAAACTCAGAAATAAATATAAACTAAAAAAACTCTGAAATAAATACAAAGTAAAAAAAACTCAGAAACAAAAATGAAGTAAAAAATTAAATTAGGAGAATAAAGTAGAAAAAATATGAGAAGTCAAAATAATAGATTGTTATATAGAATATATAGAATAAAGCAATAATATTGTGATTTTATTCTTGCATTATTTCAAACTTATCCTCATATTGAGACTTTATTCTTGTATTATTCAACTTCATTTTCCCAATATTGACTTTAATCTGTTATTTTGACTTTATTCGACTTCATTCTTGTAATTGTATGACCTTATTATTGTTTTACTTTAACTTTATTCGACTATTTTCTCTTATTATGGCTTTATTCTTGTAGTATTACGGGTTTATTTTCCTGTTGTTTCTACCTAATTTGACTTTATGACTTTATTCTAATACTTTACAACCTTGTCCTATTATTTCGGCTTCATTCTCATATTACTGCAACTTTATTATCATATTATGACTTTATTCTCCTATTATTTCGGTCTTATTCAACTTATTCTCATAACTTTATGACTAAATTATCATAATCTTATTTCATTATTATTGTATTAGCATGGTCCTGACTCTCCATTGCAGAATAAAAAATATTGACTTGTTTTTGAGTCTAACTATTTGCATCCACGTTAACGTTTTTGTCCCTAATCCAGGTGCCTGGCAGTTGCCTTTTAACTCCGATTTGACCAGAGACGCTCCCTTTCACATCGATAATTACAATATACTGCAAGTTCCCATGATGGTGAAAGAGGACAAGTTCTACACTGTGGAGGATATTCCCCTGGGAGCCAGACTGCTGAAGCTGCCATACCAGGAAGGCGTCTCCATGCTTATCCTGCTACCGAACCAGGGTATCGATTACACTGTGATTGATGATGAGATCAATGCCGAGAAGTTCCTGAGCTGGGTCAAAGGCCTCCGCAAAACGTAAGTTCATCCTGTGAAATTCCTGCTTGGTCATCACATATAAATTTGCATTTTTCACACTAAAAAATATGAAAGAAGTGCTTTAATTTTGTGTTGAATCAGTAATTAAAGCACTAAACTTTGCTTCTAGTCCTTGAAAGTTATTGATATTTTAACTGAACAGTTTTGTGATAATGTGTAATTTAACTTTGATTAAAAGATTAAAAGGTTATTTACAGTTGAAACCAGATTAAAACAAAATACACACATTTATTTTCTCACTGAAAACTATTTATTATAAGAACTACATCGTGCCTTTAAAAGTAACGAAAACATACTGAAAATATAGATTACAACATTCTTTGTTTTAACTGACAGCCATCTTGGTAGGAAGTTGCCATGACAACAATAAACAAGCCACTACAATACTAGTACAATATAACTATTACTATTTACAATTATTGAGTCTTAAGCCTGATATTAAAAATGAGGCTTAATCAATCCTAACCAACTTTCAACAAGATTTATAAATCAATAGTTATAGGTTTTATCTTTTACTTTATGTTGTTTACATCTATTTATTATAAATTTTCTTTCCCACTCTCCTTTTCCACGAAACAAAAGAAAATAAATGTTTGACAGAACAGGCAAAATTAACTTCCCAGTGTATAGATGCTGAAAAAATTTCTCGAGATTATCATAAATGGCACGTGTGTCAAACTCAAGGCCCGAGGGCCAAATCTGGCCCGCCATAGCTTTTTGAGTGGCCCTCTAGACTCCAAGTTATAGCAATAGGCCCCTCCAGTTTTTCACCAATAACCGCAAAATTCACACAAACATCAACAGATCCCCACATTTTTTCTGAGTTTATCAACATTTTTTCTCAAAATTGGCCAAAAACATTTGGGTTCAAGTGACTTCTGTCTCAGCAGTACTCAATGCCACGTTATAGTCCATGACCGATAAATGAAAGATCGCATTTAACATCATATATTAGCACAAATATTGTAAAAATTTCTTTCAAATATTTCTAAATTAGCAACACACAATCTGTGATGTTGATTGCAGAAAACCACAAAAACAATCCTGGATTACTAGTGTGAAAAGATGTTCAATATTAAGTTATTTTAAGAAACACTTATTGAATGCTGAAACACCTATTTATTGATATTTTAACAATTTAATTGTTTGCTATCAATACGATCAGATACAAAATAGAAATTAGTTTGATGTCCCTGATATATGGGATAAAAACAAGTGAATCATGGACTATTTTGAATGTAAACAAGAATAAAGAGTAAGATAATGGTGGTGGGATGATGTCACACCACCAGCAAAGGAAGATTCTGTGATGTCACAGGTGGTGCAGTCTGTGATGTCATCAAATGCAGAACTGTATGTAACACAATTCCGCATATTTGTCATTGCTTGCAATATCGCTGACCAGTTCAGACGCCCGCAAAGCTCTTTAAGGTAGCTTATTAATCAACAATTTTAGCAATTGTATCGAGGAGAAAATGTCTCAATATACGGCGAGATACAACAATGGGATGATGGGGCCCGACGTGAGAAGGAGAGTCCCGCAAAACCCCCAGGGCAGGTTCCCTCCTGCACACCCGACTATCTTACACGGGGAAATCCAACGGCTGAGTTCCCTCCTGGAAATGGAAACCGCCAGGAGGTTGGACGACAACCAACGACTGGCCCACCTGGAGGCAGAGCTGGAAGAAACCAAAGTCCAGTTAAAAAAGCAGAAGGCTCTGAAGGAAATGTTTATCAACCAGGCCAAAGACGCAAAGAGGGAATTGGAGAGAGTGGAGAAGTTCAGTGAACCAGCAGTCCTTAACGCTGCGGTCATTGCGTCCAAGATTCACAACGATGTAAAATACAAGAAGAAGAAGCCCTTGCAACAAGACTTTGTGGAGCTGAAGGTGGCTCACCTCCTCACCCAGGAATCATTTGTAGCTGAAATACAGCGTGAGAGAGAGAGAAGTAAGATCCTCCAAGGAGACCTGGACGCACTCCAGACTTCACACAAAGAGCTGCGCTCAAAGTACGAAGGAGATGCTGCTCTGAGAGTTGAAAAGGACGATATGTCACAAAAGATCGAACTGCTGCGAGACAATGAGAAAGTTTTGCAGAACGAATTAAATGAGATGAAACGTTCATACAATGAACTGAGCCGCATCTACAAAAGCGAGGTTTCTGCACTGAAAAAAGACATGGAGACGTATCGGCAGGAGGTGGGCCATGAGAAAGAGGCCAACTTGCAAAGAGAGAATGAGAATCTGGACCTCATCAACAACCTGAAAGCAGAAAAAGAGCAACTCTTCCAAAAGATGTCAAGACAGATCACAATGCTGCAAAAGAGGGAGAAACAGTTGCTCAATGAACTTGATCAGGTGTTTGTTTCATTTGAGGAGCTAAAACATAGATATGAGACAGACATAATCCAACTACAGCAGCAGGTTGAGACGTACCACAGAGGATAAAGCAGCAGGAAAGACATTTTTGATCTTTAGAGAAGGAGAGGAACTGCAAGAGAGACTGAGGACCAAAAGTCAGAATATGCTTAACACCACATTGTGTTCGTTTCCTTATGTTAAAAAACAACTTTCTTCCCTCCCTCTAATTTTCTCTCATTTTCTTACATAGGTTACTTCATATACACACATACATGCACACATTTACACGTCCCCTCCATGGCTGCCACCTTATCGTGGTGGGGGGGTTTGAGTGTCCCGGTGATCCTGGGAGTTCTGCTGTTCATGGCTCTGATTGGGCCGCCCAATGCAGACGGGTCCTGGGTGAGGAACCAGACCAAGTGCAGCCCAAAGATCCCTTATGATGATAACAACCATTGGAAACAGTGGTTGTACTCGCCTGTACATGAGGTCCCACCCTGGAGCCAGGCCTGGGGCTGGGGCCCGTTGGGGACCCCTGGTGGCCGGTGGGTGTTATGACAATAAAAAGTTGGCCCCCTCACCTTCAAATCAGACAAAATTGGTGTCAAACATTTGTGCAGCAAAATTTTTTGTTTGTGCTGCTGTCATCTTAAAGATACAAAGAAATGTTTCTAGAGGTCATCAAAGGTCAACCAGCCCCCCCAACTTCTTCAAATCAGACAAAATGGGTGTCAATCAACTCGACTCTGATTGTGCAGCAAAAATTTTTGTTTGTGCTGCTTTGGGTTTGAAGATATTGATGAAAAGTTAAAGGTCAAAAGGTCAACCATCCCCTTTGACCTTTTAACATTTGCACAAACCAGCACAAATATAGTCAAGTTGATTGACACCCATTTTGTCTGATTTGAAAAAGGTGGGGGGGCTGGTTGACCTTTGATGACCTCTAGAAACATTTCTTTATATCTTTAAAATGACAGCGGCACAAACAAAAAATTTTGCTGCACACACCAGCACAAATGTTTGACACCAATTTTGTCTGATTTCATAAAAGTGGGGGGCTGATTGACCTTTTGACCTTTAACCTTTCATTAATATCTTCAAAGCCGAAGCAGCACAAACGAAACTTTTTGCTGCACAAACCAGCACAAACGTTTGACACCAATTTTGTCTGATTTGAAGAAGGTGGGGGGGCCACTTCACTCAGGTCAATAAAAATCCTTGAATCTCTGAACAATATCAACAATTTGTGCATCGAGTTATACATTTAGCATCCTACAGGTAAATGTTATTTAATTTGATTAAGAATAATTATTGTACTATCAATAAATAACTTGTGATCGATGTTGTTAGTTGGCAGATGAACATTCATGCCTTAATCAGCTCAGAGGTTCAAACTGATGAAAAATGAGGATGGATGCCATTTACTAAAATATTCCTCACCATCTTCCATGTTCTTTCAGCAAGCAGCTGAGACAAAGTTGTTTCTGGTTTCACCACTACTTACCTGCTGCTTTACCTGCCATTGAAAGTTTTCTAAAAAGTTTGTCTGCAGCTCATGTGACCCAACCAGACGAGGAGATGAAAAGTTATAACGCTCAATATTGTCTTGCACACAACCTCTATTTGGGAAACCCCAGGATCACTGGCTCTTCTTAAAGGATACATTTGATTTCTTTAGTTCAGTTTTTAATCTCCAAAGTGTTGTGTCGCAAAGGTTTGAAAACATATAATTGAATGCTTTTAAAAACACTTGAATTTAGCTGTGTGTGAACCTTAACATTTAATAAACACACTGTGTTTTGTTCTGTTTATAGGAGACTGGAAGTCAGCATGCCAAAATTCAAGATGGCGGAGGAATATTCCCTGCACCATCTTCTTCCAGATATGGGCATAACAAGCCTGTTCGGTAGTTCAGCGAACCTTACACACCTCAGCATGGAACCAGGCCTCAAAATCTCAGAGGTGAGTTAACAATTTCTCCATGTTCTAACCACTTCTGTTCTCCATTTTAAGCATGGAGAGATTATCAGTCGACGTCACGTTGACATTTAAAAAACACCTGCCACTGACGTTTGAGCCATTTTCTCTCGTCATTTATTGAGTTACCTGCATTTAATGTTCATATGAGTCATTCACTAATGTCAGTTTGATGGAGAATAACTTATCTGATCACGCTGTGATAAACAGTTGTAGTATGCTAACATGCTAGCAGCTAGCGAATGTGAAAACAGCAAGACGAATGCTGGTAACTAAGGTAAACCTGAGTGAAGTTGGCCGCCCCACCTTCTTCAAATCAGACAAAATTGGTGTCAAATGTTTGTGCTGTTATTACTTTAAAGATACAAAGAAATGTTTCTAGAGGTCATCAAAGGTCAACCAGCCCCCCACCCCCCCCCCACCATCTTCAAATCAAACAAAGTGGGTGTCAATCAACTCGACTTCATTTGTGCAGCAAAAATTTTAGTTTGTGCTGCTTTGGCTTTGAAGATATTAATGAAATATTAAAGGTCAAAAGGTCAACCAGCCCCCCCACTTTTATGAAATCAAACAAAATTGGTGTCAAACGTTTGTGCACAAACGTAGCCGAGTTGATTGACACCTACTGTGTCTGATTTGAAGAAGGTGGGGGGCTGGTTGACCTCCAATGACCTCTAGAAACATTTCTTAATATCTTTAAAATGACAGCAGCTCAAACGTCTGACACCAATTTTGTCTGATTTGAAGAAGGTGGGGGGCCAACTTCACTCAGGTCGATGGTAACCAGTGAGCGTTAAATCAGCGGCTGCATCTGCTGTGTTTACAAACAAACACTCCCTCTGTTTTCCCACCTGAACGCTGTTGATCCCTGCTGTGAAACCCGCAGGTGTTGCACAAAGCTGTGGTTGAGGTGGACGAGACGGGAACGACCGCGGCGGCCAGCACCACAATCGGCATCATTCCCTACTCTCTGCCCAGGATGTTCCTCATCAACAGGCCGTTCTTCTTCTTCATATACCATGAAGACACTAAATGCCTCTTGTTCATGGGGAGAGTTATTAACCCCTCCAGCAACTAGTTACAGCACAGTTGGTGTATTTTCTTTAAAACATCAATTGATTCCGCGTTACAGGGTTTCAGTAAGTTTTTATGTCAAACTTAGTTAATCAGATATAACCTTTTGAACTTAAATCAGTATTTTCCATGATTGTCTGACTTTAACACCTCTTTACAGCCACTAACAGAAGGTTTTGGTGAACGTTTAAGATCCCATTTTTAAGCCAAAACTAATTAAAAACTTTCCCATAGCAAATTGAGCAACGGATGAGATAGTTTACAATTTAGAGGTCAGTGGTCACTTCACTAAACACGTTTTCACAGGAATTACGGACCACAACCAACTCAATAGCTAAAATCCACAAATACTTGAGGGCGACTTCTAAAAAAATAAATAAAAGAAACGTTTGTAACTTCAACTCATAACCAAATATGCATTAATGCACACAGTTTCACATAAAAATTCATAAAACTGGGGATTTTTTTTTTTCAAATAATTTGCAGTCATGTTTCGAATTGTTAATTGGTTAATATTTTGTTACAGATTTGAGTCACGTTCCAAAGAAAAATTCAAAGTAGGCAGATTTTCCACAAATAATTTGTAGTCACGTTTCAAAGAAAGATTTGTTACTGGGAAATGTTTTTGCAAAGAAGTTGGACTCACATTCCAATAAAACATTTGCAAATAGGTAAATTTTCTGTAGATAATTTATAGTCATGTTACACAGATTTTTTTTTTCTTTGCGAATAAATTGAAATCACATTCCATATTAAAATTTGCCAAAAATAATTTTTCTTTTTGCAAATAAATTGAAGTCATGTTCCACTTAAAAATGTGTAACCAGGAAGATTTTTTGTGAATAATTTGGATTCTTGTTCCACTAAAAAATTCACAAACAGGTGATTCTGTAAATACTGAACTGCAAACAGGCTTCACTGCCTACAAGAGAATTTTTTTTTTTACAGATAAGCCCCAAACTGTTAAAGCACAAGACAGATTTAGGTTTAAAGTAATCTTTTATTTGGACTTTAATCTGGTATAAAATTGGTGCAAGGAGATAAGGATTGGGGTTATGGCAGTGAGGCTCTCCAATCTCAAAGACTTTGAGCTGATCACCAAGGATAAATCATAAAAATACCAGCTAAAACTTGGCAAAAATTGGTCATCAATTATAAGAAGGGACTGATTGTTTCTAAAGCCAATAAAGTTTTTTCCATTAATTATTGAAAAGGGTATAAATAATTTTTAAAATGCCATTTTTTAAAAAGTATTATTCATTTTACTTTCTTTTATTATCTTTTGAAAGGTTGTTTCCTATTATCTAGTACTGGAAATAAAATTCTTGGTGTCAATAAAACAACTTTAACTTTATGGGTGTTGTTGGTACACATCATGTCGAACTACACTGCCACCTCTTGGCCAAACAGGGTAAGTGCATAGGACTGTCTCCAGACTCTCATGCTGCTTCAAAGCAACTCAAAAACAGTTCTTTAAAAACATTTATTTAAAACAATAAGCAACAAGTAAGGATCAATATAACATGTAAATATTGATTTTTATGTTGAGAAGAGAGTCTCTCTCTCTATGCTGCAAAATGACAACCAGCCTTTATTTTATTACTTGGTGCCCAGAATAGAGTATAGCTTAGATGCTCCTGAACTTTTTTTTTCAGTTTAAAATTACAATTATTATTTTCAGTTTGAAAAAGCCTGTTTTGAACAAATTTTATGGTCCCAATTTAGCTCCCTGCACCCCTGCTCCTCACCGCCTGCAAAAGTTTTTTTTTTGTTTTTTTTTAATTACCATCATATACAACAAACATGGTATCGCCATCAGATGTACACAAATCTGAAAAACTTAAAGAAGCCGAACCAGGCTGCTTCCATTTACACAGAGAGGACAAAAGAAAGTAAGAAAGAAACACATAAAGAAACAAAACAAAAAGAAAAACAAGCCATTGGGGGTTCTCCAGCAGTTTCAAATTGCTTATCATATTATGCAGTTCTGCATCTTGTTGTTTGTCCATTAATTTTAGAGACGAGAAGAGGTGTAAATGCATAAAAGTGGTGGGAAACTTATTTATTATATGTTGCTTGTCATACGTCTCATATCAGTGCCATTGGAGAGTGTTTGTTTTATTTCGGTCCAAACAGATTAATATATAAAAAGTGCTTTGTTTGGTATCATATACATTTTGTTCATAAAGGTTACATTGTTTACCGATGGGCTGTTCAATGTTCTGTCTTCTCTAAAGACACAAAAACAAACATTGTAAGAGTAAAAAAAAATATTTACAGTTTTTTCTAAATTGTAAAAAAGCTGATCCTGTCAACGTTTCTGGATGAATAAAGTTTTTACAAACCACGTGACAGACTGTCATGGCTGCGCCCTCGTGTCATGCGTTGTGTGACCAGACTGAAGCCGCTTCGATTTAGGTAAATTGTTGTTATTGATCGGATATTTAGTCTAAAAACTTGACTGTTAAATAAAGTTGACCTAGTTTTAAAGCGCTTAGCGCGCATGCGCACTCGAATACTCGGTGTTTAGTTCAGCACGTTGGCGAAACTGGTGACAGTTTGAAGAAAAATGAAGCCGAAGAAGGGGAAAACTGAGGCGAAGCGGAGCACCTCGGTCAAATTAAGCTTTGATATGAAGGGCAAATGGAAACCAGTGGCGCTAGATCCTCATTTGTTCGCGGAGGAAGGCCTGAAGGACCTGGTGTGCTTCGAAGAGCTGAGCTCCTACCGCCTGGTGGATAACAGGAAGGCGGAAAAACAGCTGAGGAAGGAAAAGAAACGAGCACAGAAGAGAGAAGCCGAGCAGGCTGCAGATGAGCCTGTCAAGCAGAAGAAGAAGAAACGTCAGAAAGTTGCTGAAAATGACCCAGAGATGGCTGACGGTGGTACCAACGAGGACGTGAAGCAGGAAGGAGAACCTTCCAGTCAGGAGGATGGAGAGAGTCAGAAAGAAACAGCTGCTGTCTCTGAACATGTTCCATCCAGTAACACAGAAAAGAAGAAGAAAAGGAAGCAGAAGAAGAAGAAATCAAGACAGCAAACAGAACAGACTGCAGTCACAGAGAACCAAGAAACCATCAAACCTCCAGAAAACCCCCGTCTGGATCAGAGAAAACCTCCCAAAAAGCAGCCAAAGAACTGGACCAACGCGGCGCTTTCTGCTTCCGAGGAGAAAAACTCTGATGTGAGTGCTTGGAAGGATCTGTTTGTCCCCTCTGCAGTGCTGAAGGCTTTAAGCAGCCTGGGATTCACGTCGCCCACTCCCATCCAAGCCCTGGCTCTGCCTCCAGCTATCCGAGACCGCATGGACATCCTGGGGGCGGCTGAGACCGGTAAGACTGATGTTAGAGGGGACCTACTATGCAAAATTCACATTTTACACAATTTTTTTTACATCCACTTGGTTCTGGACTCCTAAAAACAACCCAAATGCAAAAAGAAACAACAAAAACACCCAGTTGTTTTTGGCAATTAATGTTTCCTGGTATCTGGAAAATGAGCTGGGCAACACTGCACTGTTGCCTAGCAACCCAAGCTGAGCGCCAGCATATGTGGTCAGCGGATTTTACCGCTGTACAATGGCTGCTGAAAAAGACAAGTGTTTTTTGTAGACTTACTACTCAGAAACTTTTTGCTGCATTGTCGTTGGTTGCACAGAAGGCTCCACTTCTGCTTTTCAAAGATGTACAGTTGTTTAGTTGACCGTCTGTTTGCAGCTATTTTCATGTGGGGCTGTAAATCTTCAGTTTGTGGGTGTGGCCAGCAGAAGTTATATGGATTTAAAGTGACAGCTCAAAGCAGACCAATATCGCGGCATTGGAGAATGAATTTGTGCAAAAACATAAACATGTTTTCCATAGCCCAAAGGCATATCCTAACCTGTTCAAGGTATCATAATAAGTAGAAGTGGACATTTATCGTGTCGTTATTTATCTTGATAAATTTCTTATAAGATTTTGATTTATTGCCACAATAAATTCCAATTTTGACACTTAAAAACCCCTAAAACAGTCAAGATTATTTTTACTACTTTTCTATTTTTTCAATAAAGGTGTTTTAATAAATATCAATAAATTTGAAAATATGGTTAAATGCAATTACTGTGTGCATTTTAGTTATATAAATAACATTTTATGTAACTGGTCTTCTATATAGTGTTATGTCATGCAGTCAGTTAAACAGGTAGTTCGTATCATCACTGTTATTGTTTTCACAATGGTACCACAAGATTTTGCGATAAAACTTTAAGTCGCCCCTTTAAATGTCTTGAATCTGAAAATCTTACCTGAATGTTGCTCACTGAAGCTGTTTTGTAATTGCAGGAAGTGGAAAGACGTTAGCTTTCGGTATTCCCATGATCCACACCATCCTGGAGTGGAAGGACGGTTCTGAGATAACATCCAAACCGGGGGACACAGATGAGTCCAAAACGGCGGAGCAGCAGGAGGAGGACGGCATGGAGGCTTCAGGGGAAGATGAGGACATCGAAATGGATCAAACTCTTGGTTCTGATGAGGACGAACAGGACTCTGAGGGTGAAGATCAGGACGAGCAGCTCGGGTGTGTTCGAGTGATTGATGATGTGGAGTTTGACTTCAAGGAAAACGTACCTGAGGGGCGGAACCGGCCTCTCCTCGGACTGGTTCTTACTCCGACCAGGGAGCTGGCGGTCCAGGTCAAACACCACATCGATGCTGTCGCAAAATACACGGGTGAGTCGTGATTAAACGGCCATGTGAATGTGACAAAGCTGGAGTTGAAGAATGTGCTACATTTCTCCACAATGAGAACAATCCCTTGATGGATGCTTTCCTATAATATTTAAACTTGTATGCCAAATCCTTGTTGGAGTTGATTCATTTAGTCTCTGTGCTCCACCAGGTCCATTTACAAGTTTCAGGACTCGACCAGAACCCCTAAGTGTAAATTACCTTGAGAAATAATGAGATTTGGTTATATATATAAAAACAGGCTTTAATGCCATATTGAAAAATGAAGCCCGCCAAATGCTGCATTCCAGTTCTCTCAAGAACTGGGAAATTCCGGCTTCCAGGTTGGAATTTGTGTCCACCGAAGAGTGGCCTAATCGAAACACGACACCCACCTGAAAAAGTCGTAACTGGGGGTAATCAGAGTTCCTCCCAGTTTCCCAGTGGGAAATCCGACTTCAGAGGGGGGGACAGATTTGGAATCCAGAATTTCCCAGTTATGATGGCAACTCAGGATTTAGCGATCGGTTTCTAACGGTCGTAAAAGCTAGTGGACGTACTTAGTAATCCGTCTAAAATCAATGTTAAACGCCTCTAGCTTTAAACTGAATAAAATAATAGTGGCGTTTGCTTCTGCAAAGTAAAGCTTCAAATTATGACTAAGAGCTAGCGCAAGCTGTTACCTGGGGTCTGACGCAGGATTAGCTCTGATTTAGCTGATTCTATCAGCTCCGTGTAAAGACTCGTTTTCCTTTGCTTGTTTCCACCCCTGTAGACATCCAAACGGCCATCGTGGTGGGTGGCATGGCACAGCAGAAACAACGCCGGATGTTGAAGCGCAAACCGGAGATTATCATCGCCACTCCGGGACGTTTGTGGGACTTGATCAGTGAGGGGCATCCTCATCTGCTCAACCTCAGACAGCTGAAGTGAGTCACGGTTCAGATTCCTTATCTAGTAAAGATCGGAGAAAGTCTTAGACTGAGCAAACTACTCCGTCTAAATCAGGGGTGCCCTAAGTTGCTCCTGGAGGGGCGGCATCCTGCACGTTTTAGTTCTCTCTCTGGTGGTACCAACAACCGCCTCCGCATGTCAGGGTTCTTCTTAGGCCTGCTAACGAGCCATCATTTGATCCAGGTGTGTTAAACCAGGGAGAGAACTTCAACATGCAGTATGCCGGCCCTCCAGGACCGACTTTGTAGACCCCTGGTCTAAATACTTAGGTAAAAAGAAAATGATATAATTTCCACAGAAACCTGCTTCTAAAACCTCCATATGTGGCTGCGACTAACGATTATTGGAGTAATTGATTGTTCTGACGGTTAATCTGACAATCAAATTCTACAGATTTTGTTTATACTATGCCAGAAATACACATAAATAAATAAGCCTGTTTCTTTTTTAATTAAGAAAATAGTTAACCCATGAGTCTTCAGGAGCTCTGTTAGAAGCTCATATCTCTCTATGAAGGCTGTTTATAGCGATCAGTCAAATTTTATTTGTACAGCACATTTTAGCAGCAAGGCATTTCAAAGTGCTTTACATAATGAGCACAAAAACACAAAGTTATAGCAGGTAATAACAACCAAACTTTATTAAAGATGCTATTAAAGATGTATTTGATAGTAATGATGTGGTTGTAACTCTTAAAATTGACATTTGTCTAATCGGGAAAGAAATGCTTGTTTTTGTTTTTTACAGTTGCTGTTTATTTTCTTTGTATCTTTAGAACAATAAACAAATCAATTGTTATGGTTATTGACGGATATGAGCAGCTCGTATTGTCCATCGCTAAAAAAACAAAGCGATAATTCAGTGACGTTGTGCTGCAGGTGTTTGGTCATTGACGAAGCTGACCGGATGGTAGAGAGAGGTCACTTCGCAGAGCTGGAGAACCTCCTGGAGATGCTCAACACCACACACTTCAACCCCACCCGACAGACATTTGTGTTCTCCGCCACTCTGACGATGGTCCATGGCTTGCCCAGCCGTGTCCTGCAGAAGAAGAGGAGGCAGCTGGACAACAGGAGCAAACTGGAAATCCTGATGGAGAAGGTGGGGATTAAGTCCAAACCGAAAGTCCTGGACCTCACCAGGAAGGAGGCGACTGTGGAGACCCTGACTGAAACGCAAATCCATTGCCAGAAGGATGAGAAGGACTTCTACCTGTACTACTTCCTGCTTCAGTATCCCGGTCGCACCATGGTGTTCGCTAACAGCATCGACTGCATCAAGAGGCTCAATGCTCTTCTGGTCATCTTGGATTACAACCCTCTCCCTCTGCATGCCAACATGCACCAGAAGCATCGCCTCAAAAACCTGGAGCGCTTTGCCGAAAAACAGAAGTAAGTCCCGCAGCCGTCGGGCGTCACTCCGGGAAAGAGTTCAGTAATTCTTTGTTTTTCTGACGCTGGACGTCCTAACTTATCCCCACAGTTGTGTCCTTCTTACGACTGACGTGGCGGCGCGAGGCCTCGACATCCCCAACGTTCAGCATGTTATTCACTACCAGGTGAGGCCATGGCGTCGTCTCACCTGCAGCCTTAACAACCTCTCTGTGGCTGCAACTGACGATTATTTAAGTTATCAATTAACCTATTATTCTAACGATTAATTGATTCAGCTTTTTTTTTTTTTAAATGCAGACTTTTCTTTCAAACCTTTTTTAATACAATATAAAAATAAAATAAAGTTCCAAATAAACAATTTAATAAAATGTTTAAAGAAGGAAAACATTTTTACTGCCTAAAATGCAACAGCAGCATTCCTTTAATGTATGCTTGATCATTTGTGGTGGGTGGCATCGTGGTGGGTGGCACCACCCATCGTGGTGGTGCCACCCACGATGGGTGCAGCTTAAAATGAGTTCAGCTTAAAATGAGTTCTGGCATGTGAAAAGCTCAGGCCTTCCTGCTTGACTTAACATCAGAACAGTGTGGAACTGATCTGGTGATTATTTATTGGATTAACTGATAATTGGGTAGCAAAAGCTGCTTAATAAGGATTTGTGTTTTTTTAAAAATTTGAAGAAAATGAAGAAAAAAATGCCACTCGAGTTCTGGGTAGAATATATTTACAGACAAATTTTATTTTTGATGTTTATACTTTGTACAGTTTTGTCTTAACTACTGAGTGTGATGTTCTTTCAGCAAATCGCCTTTTGAGTTAACGATTAAATGATTACTAGATTAGTTGATATCTATTTCAATAAGAATCCTGCTCTGATATGGTTGAATTACCATCACAGTATGCAAACTGATGTAAAAATATGAATATCCTCTTTATTATGTACATTGCATGACGATTTATGTATTTTTTATAATTTTTTTAAAAAGAAAAACTGATTACATTGTTTTCCATCCAAGCTGGTGGACTTACAATGCATGAACAAAAATATCTCCACCCAGTAGAAACAATAAAACCTGAAATTTTAGAGATTCCTACACCAGCAAATTAAAACACAATTAGCAGCACATAGAAGAGTATTTTTAAAAATGCATTTTGAATCGGAACGTTATGAAGAAATCATAAAAAAAACGTTTCTCCAGCAAAAAAAAACTAAACTGTTAAGTGACCTATTATGCTACCTTGTACAGGTTAGGAATGTTTATGGGCTTCACAAAACTATTGATTACATTTTTTGTACAAATCATTCTTGGATAATGAGATTTCAGTCAGGTCAGTTATTCTTTTAGGGTTTCCTGTCTTTTTAAATCCAAATAAGCTGCTGCTGGCACCCCCCACACCCCCAGCTCTCTCATGAGAAAATGGCTGCAAACAGATGTGCAAACATGCAACCGTACATCTTCGAAAAGCATTAGTTGAGCCTCCAGTACAACCAACAAGAATTCAGCAAGTAGTTTCTGGATGATAGGTCAACAACAAAACACTTGTCTTTTCCAGCAGCCATTGTACTGTGGCTGCTGGTACAATGGTACAATGATTTTACAGTTGTAAAATCACCAGAACGAATGTGCTGGAGCTCAGCTTTGGTTACTAGGCAACTGTTTTTAGGACCAGCTGAGACCTAAATAGAAGCATAAAATCATGAAAAAGTGAATTGTGCTTAATAGGTCAATTAAAGTATTAATTATAAAAATACTGTATGTGTTGTTTAAGAGCAAACCGCAGCAATCTCTTTAAAGAAAATGTGTTTGTGTTGATGGCCAGGATTGCTCCTGCATGTCTTTAGTGTCGTTTGCTTTGTGAATCCAGTGCAAGAATAAAGTAAAGTGGATGTAAAAAAAATGTCTAATTATTCATTATGCAGGTTCCTCGGACTTCAGAGACGTATGTCCATCGGAGCGGCCGCACAGCAAGAGCCACCAAGGAGGGGCTCAGCTTGCTGCTCATCGGTCCAGACGATGTGATGAACTTCAAAAAGATTTCCAAAACTCTGGGAAAGGACGAGGAGCTCCCCACGTTCCCCGTGGAAAACAAATGCATGAAGGCCATCAAGGTATAATCAATCAGCATCAGGTGACGACAGAGCTCTGTGACTTTATGTCTCCGTTAACAAAATGTCTGGCACCTCACAGGAGCGCGTGAACCTCGCCAGGAAGATAGAAAAGATCGAATACTACAACAACAGAGAGAAGCAGCATGACTCGTGGTTCAAGCAGGCAGCAGAGGCCCTGGAGGTCGACCTCGACGACGACCTCCTGATCGGTAAGATGAACTTAAACACGCTCAGTATTTACAGCTATTCTCAGTTACTTTGGTGCATTTCTCAAAACAATTTATGCAAAAAAACAAGTTTCTTTCTCAAAGTCCTTAGCTCATCACTCGAAAGTAAAATACCTATCAATGATTCAGTATGACCATTTTATTGCGGTCATGTTAATATAACAATATACTCAGGACTATCTGCTTTGATTAGAAGTATTGGAATCAAAGAATCTAAATTCTGTTCTGAGAAATGCACAAAAGTACTACAAAGTATTAGAGCCATACTAATAAAAAAAAATGAGAATAAAGTCAAAATGAGACAAAACTCGTATGAGAATGAAGTCATATTACAATAATGTATAAGACTATGTTAAAATAATACGATTAAGTCATATTTTGAGAATAGTTGTAATATTATGACTTTATTCTCGTAATTCTATTTTAGTGTGGTCCCATTATGCTGTTATTGTAGCTAAAAAAAAACAATGAAGTAACTTTCCGCCTTGGGGAAAAAAAAAAACAATTTGAGTTTGAAAAGTCAAAAAATGTGCTAAAAAATACATTTTGGGAATATCTCGGGAATATTCTAGAGAAATTGTGGACATTCCTGAATTTGAAATTGTAAATTTGCTAGAAAAACTCAAATCTTTTTGAAAAAAACTTGGACATCTTTCTATTCTTGATACTCTTAAGTTTCTGAAATGTCAGTTTCTTTCTGTCCAGCAAACTTTTGACTTTTCAAACTTATAAAGGTCCCTATTTTTTCTAGAAAGTATATATTTTTCTCTATCTGCGATGGTTGTACTGAAGCAGCTGAGAAAATCCCAAGTTAAAAAAATTTAAATAAATACTGAAAAACCATCTGTGTCCACAGGCGGCGCTAGAGACCAGGAAACAGACATGGAGCAGAAGAAGATGGTAAAACAGATGAAAAAGAATTTAAAACATCTGATCTCTCAACCAATTTTTAAGAACTTGGTAAAAACAAAGTACCCGACTCAAATGGGAAAACTGGCCCTGGCGAACATGCCTGTTGCAGGGATGGAAAGCGCCCTGACCAGGCTTTCTGGACAGAAGAAGCTGAAAAGATATTTCCCACAACAGCAGAAAGAACAAAAGCAAAGGAAAAGGATGAAGAAGTAGAAATAATGTGGTTAAATAAAAAGTTTCTGTACGAAAGAGAGCTTAATTCTACCTTTAATAATTATTACTATTTGTGTAGCTTTGTGGATGGGCTGCTATATTTTATAAAGTTCTGTTTTCATAATGCTCTAAAAGCCTGAGTGTGTTTTTATTGTCGTTATTTGGCCGCTTCCTGAACTGGTCACAGGCGAGTCCGTCGATAGAGAATGTTGTAATGTGACGTCTGGTAGAGGAGATGCACGGATGGATCCACTCCCTCGGGAATGATGTGGTGCATCAGCTGCTGCTCGTTCCCCTCCGTAGACACGATGTGGATCCCCACGTCCAGAGCCTGCGACAGCGCCAAGATGTCCACGTGGTCGCACTCCATGGCCATTACCTCCACTTCCTGAACGAGGCCAAACAAGACTCCATCAACACCACGAGTAAAACCAAATAATTCATGATTTATTAGATTAAAATAAGTTCCAAAAGCTAATATTTGCTTGGTGTTGTGGTTTGGCCGCCATCCAGCAGAGGGTGCCGCTGATACAGAAACAAAGATGGCGACCATATTGGAATGGCGAAGAGTAAAAAAAAAAAAATTCAGGTTTTTTAAAAATGGCCGCTTATTAATCTAAAGTCGGTCCACAAAAATCAATCAACTCATTAATCAACACTTTTCTACATCCATTTTAAACTCCCAATAATAAATATTCTCAGCAGGCGTTAGGTTTATTCCTACCTGACGACAGTACACCTTCAGATCTGGAGCCTCTACGAAGTTGCAGAAGAAGTCTTCATGGGTTTGGAGGTGTGCAGACGTGAGCAACCTGAGGAACTGCACAACGCTGTCTGAGATGATCTGTTCGTTGAAGAGCCTGAGGAGAACGTCTTCATGCTCTGCAGCAGTGCACTGATCCACCACTTGTAGGACCTGCAGGGCGAGACAAACAGTAAACAGGTAGAGCTGCAAGGCGGCAAAAAATTTCTGTCATTTTTCTTTCTATCCAGAGCAAGAGATATTTTTAAAGCCGAGTTTGTTTGGATAACTGTTGGTTCTGATGCCAAAAAGTTTACAGTACGTCCAAACCAGTTTGTTGGGCTCAACTGGTTTGATTAAATGCAAGTGAAAGAAAGGTTGCTGTTTGAAAATCCCCGTCTATATTTCTAGAAAGTGTCGGCTCCACAATGGAGTAATGTTAATTACTATGAGTATTTTAATTAATAATCAAGAAGCTGACTAAGACTTAAGACAGTGGTGTCCAAACTTTTAGCCATAAGAGCCAAAATTGTAAAGTAAAGCCTTTCATAGCACAATCAAGTAATTGCATTACTTTGAGTGTAATAAAAATGCTTTATGTATCAAATATGACTAAAAAGAAATTTGTAATTTAACATGCTGAAATTGGAATTGTCTCTTTAAGAAACTCCTGCTCTGAATCGCCGCCTTCAGGAAGCCATCACAACATACATACCGTCCCTTTAAAACAAACGCTTTGTGCTTTTTTTATTTTATCTGTTTAGTAACCTATAAATGCTATCTAAATGATCACTTTATCTAAAGGGTATTAATCGGAAAAATGTTTCCTAAAACAAAAGAGAGGGAAACTCACTGTGCTCTGGAGGTGGTCGAATGAAGCCTCTTCAAATCCTGCAGAAATCAAAACTTTTCCACTTTGTATTATCTGGTCCTTAAATCTGAAATAAAGAAGACGTAAAGCATTTTTCTGTGTGGGCTGATGCAGACCTCAGCTCTGGGTCTTTGATGATGCAAGATACTGATGCTGGGATTGTGAGGAGTTCAGTTTATTTCTGACCTCTGAAGAGCTTTGAAGAGGAGAGGCCAAACGTTTCGTCACATGAAACAAAATTGTCAAGTCTAAATGACTGAGGCCATAAAAAAAAGAAGCTTTTTTTCCCTTTCCAGCAATAAACTGTAGTAATTTTAATTAAACAAATAGTCTGATTTTTTTGTTGGAAGAGAATATGAAAATTATTGTCAAGGCATCCAGTTTTCACATTTTTTAAAGTCTCGATTAAACAATTTCTTTGAAAATCCTTCCAGTATTTATCCAATACAATTACACTAAAACAAATACAAAATCTTACCAAGTATTTTTGTAGCTTCTAGTGCAAATATCACTTAAAATAAGACGAACTAAGTTACTGAAAGTAATGATATGGAGTTTGTTTTAAGTCAATAATTCCTTAATATTGACAAAAACATTAAAACATTCCACTGCTGGATTATTTCACTTATAATATATTAAAAAAATGTTATAAGTGAAATAATCTATAATCTGCCAGTGGATCTAGTACTTTTTCATCAACATCAAGTAATTATTTACTTCAAACAAGCTGCTCTATCGTTCAGAAAAGTTACTTGTTCCTTAAAGAAATTACCGTTCTGTCGCCATTTAGCAGACGAGCTTAATGTCACCAGGAGGAAAATGGACGACAGCTAAAAAATAGATTCATAAACATGAAAGTGATGGACATCATATCTGTAATTTTAGTGTTTCAGTTAGTTTTACAAATGTATGAAATAGTTCCAGTTATAGTTTTTTCCCTTTAGTTACTGCTTTTATTTATTTCACTTAACAAAAATGTTTTCTCAGTTTCAGTTTTTGCTACTTTTAATAAAAGGGCAGTATTGTGCAAAATCAACTTTTTTGAGCTTCACGACATGTTATATTGTTATTCCCTCATCAAAAACACACCTGGAGTGCTGCTTTGATTCTTTCGTGCATGTTTGATAAATATTTTAATCTCCATGGCAACCATTCGGCTGTGTAAAACACCTGGATGGACCTAGCACCTCCTTGGAGCCACAGCTCCTCCTCAGAGCTGCAGGTTCTAAGCTTCTGCCTGACAGTGCAGCTCTTCAACCCTCAGTTCCTGCAGACTAGCCAGCAGCAATTAGCAAACATCTGGTGGACCAGTTGAGCTCATTTTAAGAGCTAGTTGTTAGTAAAAACTTTTAACGGGTAAATAGAGGAACGAAGTGATGACGAAGATTCAGAAAGAGCCCAAATTCAAGGTGTTAAATTACAAAGTAAAGTCATATTTGATATAGATAGCATTCTTATAGCAACTGAAGTTAACATAGTTTCTTTATTGTGCTATAAATGGCCCATGTGCCTGTAAAACACACAATACTGCCCCTTTAACTATAAAAACATTTTCATTGACCCCAAACAATACGTCCAAAGGCCTCAAATTGCCCGCGGGCCGCACTTTGCACACCCCTGGCTTTGGATGTCCGTGTGTCCGCATTGCACAGGTCAATACTGACCTCTGCAGGGCTCTGGGGTTGTGCAGAATCAACTCCAGATGTGCGAAGAAGACCGCTCTGTAGAAGCAGTTTCCATCGCCGTAGACTTTCCTCACTGCCGAAAACTGCCGGGCCAAATCCTAAGAGCAGAGGAGTTGTGTTTGTTTACGACACAGCGGACCGAGCAAACCAGAAAAGGCTGCTTTCTTTCGGACACGAAGCCGCGTACCTGATGCTTGGGACTCGGTGTTCCTTCGGGCAGGAGCGATGAAATGTCCTCTATGCGTGAAACCAGGCTGCAGTTCTCCATCTGCCGACAGCCGCGCAGCTTTGGGGCCAAAGCGCAGCTTCACACAGGCAGCATGACGCGCGTCAAAACACGTTCAAACACGTTTTGCAAAACAGAAAATCTACTTCCACTTTCCAGAAAACCGGATGTTTGCGGAAGAGCATGTGCGTAGTCCATTTAAAGGGCCAGTACACGTTTAGCAATGCTGACGTCACACTAAAGAAATTGTATGGTCGAAACATTGACGGCTACAGCAAGTTAATTATTGATTCACTTAAAATATTTTAAAAATACTTTGTTGAAGTGCATTAGTTGAATAAAACTTTTATTGTATTTTTCCTGTATTGTAGCCTCTAAATTAATTGTTTTCCCTTAAAGATTGACCCAAAAAACCTTAAAATAAAGTAGCAACATAATGTAACTCTGCAAAATTTTAGAAAATATAAATTTTAGTGGAAAAAATAGATGGGGAAAAAACTCAACGATTTTAAATAAATATTGTAGAATCATTTAAATAAATGTAACTTAAGCGTTTTTTTGTTGTTGTTTTTTTTTAATGCTTTGCTTTCTCAGTTGTCCAGGAATTTTAAATAAGTAATTTTTGATTTAAAGTTTTCATTAACATAACCTGGAAATATTCAAAAATTGAAAAGACAAGAAAACATGTTGTTCAAGAAAGAAATGAGGAAATTACTATTATTTACAGTCAGAATTGAATCAGAATTATCTTTATTGATCATTATTTTTTTCAAGCTCATAGACATTCAACATAACTATATAAACTTTATAGGAAATAGAATAAAAGGAACTCCATATATAAGTATGAGTTTATGCAGCCATTTAAATAAAGAAAAAAGTCAGCGCAATAATTAAAAAGTTAAAAACTAGAACTATGAAAAATAATAATACCCAGGTTTATGCTCCGCATGTGGTTTTCTCAGTATTGGATTCTGATGTAAAATAATTACTTTTAAGGTTTTATCGCAGCTTTAGCAGATGTGCCATTAGGCAAAAGGGCAAATTAAGCATATTTAATAAAAACACATATTCCAGATTATCTGTCGAAACATAAATAACTCAACAAAAATCCCCCTAATTTTTTCTGCAAATTGCACTTCAACCTAATCTGTAATAACCATCAGAAATTAAAACATTTTCCTTACCTGTTTGTCTTAAATGAAACCCTTGTTTTAATTAGTAATTTACAAGAACTTAATGTTTGTAACCAAATTGCTCAGACATTACATTGCATATTGTGCTGGTTATGTGCCTTTCTGCATTATTTAAATCTAATTCTTCATTTTAAAATGAAACAACGGCTACATCCCCATGACATTTTCCTGATTCTGGAAGCAAAAGACGCACTCAAGTGGGAAACTGGTTTAAAACACAAACCATAAAAACACATTTTAATGTGTTGAGCAGAATAAAAGCTCGACAAAAGTTAAAAAAAAGAAAAAGAAAATGACAGCATCAGTTGGACGAGTCGCTAATTTTACTGGCTTTACTTGAGCTTTTGATTTGAGTTTTGCTGCCGAAGCTTTTCAGCGACTCTCTCCATCGTTTGTCGGTCAGCGCTGCGGTGGAGCAGGACTCCAGTTTCCTCACTCTCCTCTCCGTGTCCGCCTTGTCCAGAACGAACTCCTGGAAAACCAGGCCACACATTTATTTCATTTTAATATATAAAAACATGTGGGAAAACACACAAAACGTTTGTTTTTGTCTGATATTAAATTTAAAATCCAAAAATACTTTGTCATATTTGTATCATACAACCATGTAAGGTATGGGTTCGTTCCCAAAGTTTCAGTTAAATAAAGTCAAACCAATGGATGTTTTCAGAGAGGAAGAAGCCATGAACCCCAAAAGCAAGATTAAAAAGCCAAGTTTCTGTTTGCATTTCCTCATTTTGAACGTAATGTAATTAAATTTGAAGTTTTTGACCTTAACAGATGTAATGTGGAGTTTGCGGGTGGCAGCATTATGTTGCAGGAGTGTTGTGAATCTGGAGGGACTGGTGCACTTCGCAAAATAGATTGCATCATCTGAGAAACTGAAGCTTCTTTCTGTCTATCCTGATAACTCTTTCTTTTTCATTAAAACAACTTTTTTCTTGTAATTTTAACCAAAAATTTTCTGGTAAATTAGCATCTTTCTTTTGCTAATATTATGACAACATTCTTGTAATTGAACAAAAATGTTCCTAGGCTGGGATGATGGATATAAAAGCCACTTTTTGAAAATATTTTCTGTGTTTAAGATTAAAATTGGAAATTGGATCTGGTACAAAAAAACTGATATTTTATTTTTAAGCCATATTTCTTTCATTTTCTTTTGGGATTAAAGAAGTATTGATTTTTTTTTATATATATATCACCCAACCCATGTAATTTTATTGCATGGTTTCTATAATGACAATAAAGATTAATATTATTATCAATTTGTATTACCTGCGTTTCTCAGTGTTGTTTAAATTAATAAAGAATACGTCAGATATGCTTTATAACTCTACCTAAAACTCTAGTTATAAAAGTAATCTTCCTTGTTATTTCTATATTTCTTTATAATCAATAGTAAAGAACGTTACCTTCACCATGTCCATCATAGTCAGGACACTCATGCCTTCCAGTGGTCCAAATTCTGGAATGTAACACTCTTGTGCAAGATTGTTGACGGCCAAAAGTATTTTTCCAACTTCCTCTACCTGCGAGACACAAATGCACATTGCATTTTTTTCAGAGCAGTTCTATTTTTTGTAAATTAACCATCTTTGACCTCTAATGTTGAGAAAGTCACACCTTCTCTCTGGATACGCCTTGTTTCATCATCAGGTTAACTTCAACCTGCCTGTTCTTCTCTTTCAGGCTTTCTAACTCACTGTGCAGTTCAGAAAGTTCTTTACTGGACATCTGTGCATGAAAGACACAAACATTAAAGTCACATGATATTCAGAATCAGAGCAATGCGAGTTAAGCAGCTGCTTAGGGCCTCCACACCACCAGGGGGACCCCAAGAGCCCCAACATAACATATTAAAATATAAACATATTTAAAATAATACAAACTAAATTCTACTGCACATTTCTGTATTATTTTTATAACTGTTACTCAAATAAAAGGCTAATATTTTCCTTCTTTTGGGGAAATATCAACAGAAATATCTGATATTTCTGATATCAGATATCAGAAATATCTGATATATTATAAATATAAATATAAATATTAGATATTTCCCCAGCAGCCATTTGGACTTACGGTTAACTTGTTTTCTGTAAATTTTGTGTTTACAAATAGTTAAAATAATATAGGACACTTAAATGCCACTCTGCATTTTAAAATCCTTTATTTTAATTTTGCTACTCCTTAAGGTTAAAATCATAAGCCATAACAACACTGGACGATGGAAGCTAATTATAAATGATGCTAACGATAACATAGAGAAGCTCAGGAATGACAAAGAATTCCTGAGCTTCTCAGGAATTCTTTGAGAAGCTCATGTTGACATGCTGGTATGGGGGGCCTCAAATGAAAATCTGCTGCAGGCCCCAAAAAGGCTTAGGCCGGCCCTGGTGGTCTGAATGTTTATGGATTTCTAACCAGTGTTGCTATGCTGTGCTGCTGCTTCATGTTTTGCAGCTGCCGCCACTGCTGCTCCACCTCCGCCTCCATTCGCCTCAAACGTTGCAGCAGCTCCTGGTGGGTGACAGACAGCGTCTCATGGCGTCGAATGATCAGCATGGCTAAAGATTCGCTGCTGTTGTGGCGGGGAACTGGAAGAGATCACACACACTTTGTTCCAGCAGAGCAAGTATAAAACGTATAAAAACACACGTACCTTTCACCGTCTGACGTTAAATCAAACTATTTCTGCTTAGAATTACAGAAAACCTTTCTGTTTGCTAAATGACAAAATAATGAGAGGGGGAATTATCTAGGGCACGTGTAAAACTCAAGGCTTTATCTTTTTATTGGTCTCTATTCTCCAAATTACATCAATAAGTTCCTTCAGTTTTTCACAAACCATCAAAATTCACACAAAATTAACTCACCTCCACATTTTTTTCAGATTTTTACTGCAAATTTGTCTCATAATTAACCAAAAACATTGGATTTAATTGACTGCTGGCTCAGCTGTACTTGATGTCAAGTTATAGTCTGTGATCGACACGGCGAGTAATAAGATGTCACCTCATAAATTAGCACAAATATTGTAAAAAATTCCTTACAAATATTCCTTAAAGTAACACTAAAAACTCAGTCTTTTTCATTACAAAAACCACAAAAATAATCATAAAATCCTGGAAATTTTTTTTCAATATTATTTAATTTTAAGAAACACATAATTGAATTCAGAAACAAACAGCTACTTATTGAAGCTTTAACAGATTAACGTGATTTACCAATACATTCTGGCACAACTGGCCCTTTAAAAACATTCAGATTTCTGACTGACCCAGTAATCCTTAAAGTCAGAAAGTGAGATAAAAAAAAAAAGGTAGTATGACTTTTTATGCTGTGTATATATTTGGACTTACGGCTTGGGAGACTTTCCAGAGTTTTCATCAGATAATCCTCGTAGATTTTGTTTTTTTCTGTTCTCTGCTTTAAATTGTGTCTCCTGTAAGTTTAAGATGGGTTTAGCAAACAACGGGAACCTCTGACATTATTAAACTGTTTGTTTCATATCCTCACCTGGTTTCTAGTTTTGTCAGTTGTTCTGTTAAATCTTCAATCCGTCTCTGTTTCAGAATGTTCTGCTCCAAAGTTGCTTCACTCTGTTTCAGCGCTCTTCGTCGCTTCACTTCTTTCTCAGCCACAAACTTCTCAAATTTCATCTCCTCCTCTTTAGTCTGGGAGAAAAACCAAAAATCGCTGCTGGACTTATTTTTCTTCATGCAGTTGCAGTAAATTTAGGAAATTTCAACTCACCTGCTGCTGTTGAGTTTCCAACTCTGACCTTCTATTTGCAAGAGCCTCCATGCAGCTCCTGAAATTTTGTGTTTTGAGTGCCAGTTGCACATCCAGTTCATGCAGCTCAGCCTGTTTTCTTGCAATAAGTGTCCTTTTTAGTGCTTTCACTCCAGCCTCTAAGAGTTTGCTTGAAGTCTAAAACATTAAAAAAAAAAAAAAAAAAAAATCAGGGACATCCAACCATAACAAGCATAACATTTATTACACATTAAAAAAATATATTTGTCCTTACTTCTGTTGTAGCAGGTATGCGCATTTTCTCTTTTTTCCTGTTTCTAAACAAACCAATCGTTACTAACAGTGTGTTTTACTTAAGACATTATTGAATATCCTGTCCATAAGGAGCAGATCAGGCCTACCTCGGGTCCTCCGGCTGAGTAACAAAAACATTTTTCACTCGTTTTTCCATCTGAAGTTTTGGACAAGCGTCTCCGTCCAAAACTGGATCAGGAGTCGTTGTCATTTCTGCTGTAAATGTGCCTCCCTGCCGTTCTGATCATGAAACACAATCAGCACTCTTCTTCCTGGGTTTGTGTAGCTGTTGCTTGGCAACCACCAGGGAGACTGCCCAGAAGAATGCCTGACAAAAACTCATGGAGATCTTTTTAAATTAATTTATTTTTCTAATGCTTTATTGGGACTGAACATTTACAAAACTGAGCAAAACAGAAACATGTAAGATTAAAACTAGTCGTAACTGATTTATGGGGCGAAATGAGAGATATTTGTTTTTGTAACAGACGAAGTGGGAGACAGAGCCGGAGAGCAGTATTAAAATGCAATGGTACAAATGTTAGAAGCTAAAAGGCTTTTGTCATTTACATAAATATCTTTGTATTTTTTAAAATAACTCATTGACTATACAGGATTAAATAAGAAATAAACAAACTGCCACAGTTGCTGTTCGGTGCCGCTGTGGTTGCTAAGCGACAGGAATTCTGCTGAGGTAATGGCAGGAACAAAACTGAAAACTAAACGGTCAACGATGGACCAAGATAATGCCCACCAGGTAGACTGGGGTGTAACTTCTGAATTTGGACGAACTAGCAACTTAAAAGAGGTTGTATGAAACAAGGAAATGTGTTAAAAAAAAAAAAAAAAAAAAAAAAAAAATATAAAAATAAAAAAAAAAATAAAAATAAAAACAAATAAAAAAACAAA